>JAQQAE010019162.1:0-11003 GCA_029823295.1 Pseudamia nigra | reverse complement strand
CCAACCTCAGCATCCTACTACCCATATATTCACTATCCCTCCTCTGTACATGTCCAAACCATCTCAATCCAGCCTCTGACTTTGTCTCCTAAACACCTTCCATGTGCTGTCCCTCTGATGTCCTCATTCCTGTTATATTCTATATACGTACGTCTGAAATCAAGCTGTGTTTTTGTGCTCACCTTGCATATTTTTTCATGTTGTAGTTCACTCGGTAAAAACCTAAATAAATGCTACTTTTTATTTCAGCATTACCTGCAACTGTTAATGAATATGAGATATTCATCGAGGTGATCACGACGGACTCGGATCAACTGAAGGACAGTCTGAAAAACGCTGCTCTTCCCCTTCGACTCAGCGCACAAGTGAACATCACAGAACTGAATGTCACCACGGGTACGAAGAAATGCTTCCGCTCAAAGAACTTGTGAGAATTGTTGCCTTATAAGTTTTACAGAAGTAAATCTAGGGCTTTTTTTCCCTCAGTTTGCCTCCAAGGAAACTCTGGGTTTGAGTGCAGGTGTGAGGATGAATATCTGTGGCCATGTGCGAAGTGCGCCATCGACGGGAACTGTAACGGTGACGCCAACGACACATGCGAGTGTATTGAAGCCGTTGCATGGGACGGACAGTACTGCCAGTCGATCTACCTTCAAAGTGAGTCCTGAGTTTAAATCGCTAGAAGAAATACCCAAACTTTTTTTTTTTTACTGAAATATCATTTCAGACTTTACAGCACGTCCTCTGACGACATCTACACCAACACACACACATGTTCCTCACTAACCTTCCTGTTCACACTGTCAGCATCAAGGATCCAATTTGGATTCATTGCCCAGATGTAATTTTTGGTTCATATGACTCTTTGAAATGTGTCATATATGAGATTCTAGTATGAACTGTTGACGTTCATATGAACTGAGCTGCATGTGCAAAACAACAATAACAAACACATGCAGACACGGATCCACCTGAAGTTAACGTTTCCAGTTTAATACTCGTCTCACAGAGACGTTTGTAGAATTCATAGCGCTTGAAAAACAGCTGATTTCAGTGAACCTCCGCTTGGATCCTATCGTCTACCTCACTACCGTGGATTTATGTCTTATGATTTATGCGTTCGGTTGAATATGTGAAAATCTGTCGAACTTCACCTCAGGGAGTTTTTTACAGAAGCATCACAACAAAAACTTATGAGATGTGACACGTCCCAGTTCATCCGTACAAACTGTTTGTACACAGGAGGGAATTATGACTAACTTCACCTGACGATGACTTAAAAGCTGCATCAGTTGCAACATGACGATGCAAAACATAACACCTGTTTCCAATGTGAGACCAAATATGAACCAAATCTGATTTAACTCTTGTGTTGTCTTCACCTGTGGGTGATAAACGGTGGATGTGTCACTACATCCTCCACCGCCCTCACAGGTGCCAGTACTCAAATACATTTACTCCTTCACGTGTACTCGAGTAGTTTTCCCCATGACACATTTTGCAGAGTACTTTACTTTTGCTCCGAGTGAAGAAAACAAGAAAAATCATCAACAGACACGAATTAAACTGAACCAAAAAAGAAGCAAAACTCTTCACAAAGTAATTAAATAATGACAATGTCAACACAAATAAAACAGAATTGTACAAAAAAAAGGAACAAAGTCATCACCATAATTACAAAAATACTAAGAAAATGAACAACATTGAAAAAATGATGAAAATGATCTTCATACTCAAAATAACCAAGAAAATAAGCAAAATAATTCAGAAAATGACGCAAATGGAACAAAATTATGATTAAAGCACAAAACTGTGCAAAAAGAAGCAAAGCTATCCACGAAATGAATAAAAAAACACCAAAAATTGAACAAAATCAACAAAGAACCAGTTAAACAAAAAAAAAAATAAAATCAATAATGAACAAATCTGAAGTCGTCCTGCAAAATGAACAGAATAAGCAACAAAAAAGAAAATAACCAAGTAAATGAGCAAAAATGAACAATATGATGAAGAAACTGGAGCAAAAATAAATGAATAAAATAAACAAAAAAAAAATCAACAAATCACCCAAAAAAAAAAGATGAAATGAATATGTTCTGTGATATAAAGTTATTCGTTTCCTCAAGTACTTTTATTTATGAGTACTTTACTTACTTTTAGTTGAGTACTGATTGTGTTTCAACAGCTTCTCTGTGTAAATATACGGTATGAAAACCATAAAAAAGTTAAAAGAATCAGATTCCGTGGGACTTGTCATGTTCACACGATCAAGAAAAACACAGACCTGGGGGAAAAAAAAAAAATAAAAAAGTCAGATTTTGCACCACTTGTGTGATCGTCACCTGTGACTCACACCAGTTCAAGTGAAACTACGTCAACGTGCGCCATCTCCTGTTGATAATGTGTAATTACACCCTCAGCGTTTCTTTCTCTCTGTGTTTACAGACGTCACATCTTGTCCTCAGACAACGAAACCACCAACAAGTACGACTTTACACATGAATCACAATGTTTTATCTCCGACACGTTTATGATGAAAGCTGGAAATAAGCATTGTTATTTTGTGTATTTCCTCTTCCTGACAGACACAACAACACAAATGAACACGACAAGTCCTACAATCACACCAAGAGCCGACGTTAACGGTAAGTGTTACAAACTAAAAGTACACTTAATGGCAAATACAGAAGCTACGTGGTGGTGTGAACAGTGGTTCTCGACTGGAAATGAGCTAAAACCGAGCCACGTCAAATCCATCTGATCCAAGTTGGCCTGATGCTTCAGTGGAAAAGAGAACACAATAAATATGGCTATAACTATTGATAGGACGGCTTTCATTTGCACATTGTTTTAGAAACACTATGCCACAACTACAACATCCTTAACTCACACAATGACTTTACCAGGAAAGTATTTTGTCCCGACATTTTAAGATTCCACACTAAATCCTCCAAATCAAGTCCTGAACATGACAATAACATTTTCCACTTAGATATGATTTTGTTTCAAATATTCTTCAAAGACAGTACAACTATGGATCCGACACACATGATCACCACAACACTAGCAGCCATGACAACGGACGTTACCGGTACGTATTGATATCGGATACGATTTGAACTACGTAATCCGCCCCTAAAGTTGCAGGTCCAAAACTCAGGATGTGTATGTACTTTCAAATAAAACGAAGTTGTCAAGACAAATCGTGAAGAATACTGTGTATACGTATATGTTATGCACACTGTCTAAAATAAAATAAAATTTAAGGTAAATATTAATAATGATACTGTTTTTTAATTTCTATGGCTTTAGTTGAGAAAATGTGATGAGTTTAATGAATGACAATGTTCTATCTTTGACACGTTTATGATGAAAGCTGGAAATAAGTATTGTTATTTTGTGTATTTCCTCTTCCTGACAGACACAACAACACAAATGAACACGACAAGTCCTACAATCACACCAAGAGCCGACGCTAACGGTAAGTGTTACAAAACTACAAGTACACTTAATGGATAGGGAGCAAAAGGTTCCTGGATAGGGAGCGAAAGGTTCCTGGATAGGGAGCGAAAGGTTCCTGGATAGGGAGCGAAAGGTTCCTGGATAGGGAGAGAAAGGTTCCTGGATAGGTAGTGAAATGTCTCCAAACCAAAATTCCAGTCCAGTCGACAGAAGGAAAACCACACGCCTTGGATCTTCATCAGGTGGCTGTGAGGAGAGGGTGTAGATGGGGGAGCACTAATCCTCATTGCCCTCTGGAGGATTTTCAGCTGCAGGCCTTGGCCAAGGTCACAGTTAATACACATTCTTTATTCCAGGGCAGAGGCTGAGATTCTCCTCCCCAAGGGTCCATCTGATTTACTTGTCCAAGTTGTACATTTGTGACCCTCACAGTTTGTCCAGTGCCTTGTAGAGGCATCAGCAACTCCATGTTGGAAACCAGCCTTTGATTCCTATCAGAAATCATCCCTGGTTGAGTGCTGAGCGCTGTACCCACCAAAACAATCAACGGGCAGCTTCTGGGGGCTTTGAACGGCTGCCTCCGTCTTCTGAACTGATTGATTCACCAGGTCAACGCCCAATCCAATCGGCAGTAGTCCTGTTATCATAGTTCTGAATAAATATAAGTGCTCTAGATGGGTTCCCCCGGGCCTGGTTCCTAGTTGAAAAAAGGGTGTCAATTGCGTTGAGGGTCCAACTGATCAATTCCATGCTGAATGGTGAATTTAGGTTATTGAGGAGAAAAATTGTTGACCTGACACTTCAGTGGAAAAGAGACCAAAATAAATATGGCTATAACTATTGATAGGACGGCTTTCATTTGCACATTGTTGTGGAAACACTAATGCCACAACTGACATGAACAGTACAACATCCTTAACTCACACAATGACTTTACCAGGAAGTATTTTGCCCCGACATTTTAAAATTCCACACTAAATCCTCCAAATCAAGTCCTGAACATGACAATAGCTGCACCAACATTCACAACACGTCATTTTCTGATGAATTTTCCACTTTGATATGACTTTGTTGCAAATGTTCCTCACAGACAGTACGACTCCGGATCCGACACACATGATCACCACAACACTAGCAGCCATGACAACGGACGTTACCGGTACGTATTGATATCGGATGGAGGGCCGTGTGTGTGAGTGTACGTTATGAGTTTGAATCTACCCGACAAATCACAAATATTTGCTTAAATTTCCAAAAAAAAAAATCATTTCACACCAGATGCTTCAACAACCCTGAATGCGACTGCACCCCCACCAACAGCACCACGTATTACAATAAGTACCATAATCATGATTCTGTGTCAAATTATTTTCCCTCCAGCTCCTGGTCTGTGTCAGGGGTCAAAATTTGACATGATTGTGAAATGTTGGTTTTTACAGATGCTACGACATCAACATCAATCTTCCTTTTGCCTTTTGTTTCTGCAGTTTCTCCATTTCTTCATGAATACCTGATTTCTGTTGAGTTAAAGGTCACGGATGTCGTCATTATAAACCACCTCAGGACTGTCATCAGCAACATCACGTACCCCGTAAACATCAACCCAATGCAAATCCACGACGTCAACATTCCTACAGGTACCAGACACTTTGGAGTGTTTTTACTGCCCAAAACTGACTGTGATTTATTAAGTGGTAACTGTTGTGTGTTGGCTTTTAAACATTGCACTTATTTCTCACAAATTTTATTTGTAATGACTTATTTGTCTGCAGTTTGTTTTCCAACCACTGCTGGTTACGAGTGCAGGTGTCAGGATCAGCGTCGTTGGCCATGTGACCAGTGTTTACTATATGGATCATGTGACAACATCACTGATGACACATGTGGATGTATTAATGCCATTCCTCCTGATGGACGGCACTGTCAGCCGGTTGATCAGCACAGTAAGATGAAAACAAATCAGACTGGTGTTTAATTCATTAAAATAACCACATTTTCTTGGGTGATTGAAGAGACTTTTCTTACATATTATTTTTATCCTTACAGAATTTTCAGCCTGTACTATTCCAACACATTCTCCATCAACAAGTAAGACTGAGATGATATCCACTGTAGCGGCTTGTATAAACAGTACTACAGTACTAACGGTGTTCCATCTCCTGCAGCGCCCCCAGCCCGTTATGAATACCTCGTTTCTGTTGAGCTGAACACCACCGATGTCACGGTAATCCATCAGTTGAAGGCCCTTCTGCACAACACCAGCTACCCCCTCAGCATCACCAGCCTCATCCACATCTCTGTGGTCAATGTCTCTTCAGGTAAGAACAGAAACGTGTTGATCACAGTTGTAACGTGGACCTGGCTCCTGCACATCTGCCTTCACTCTGGAACTAATCACTCCTAACAGCGACAGACAGAGATTCCAGAAAGAACAGACCGAGGATGCAGCCATGTAAAAGTGAAGCCTGGGACTGGGAGGATTTTTAACTTGGTTTCTTTGTTACAAGTCTTTAATTAACCTGTTTGTCACAGTTGCTCCCAGATCCGACGGCAAGGTCTAATTGTACCGATATTTACAGCTGTACAGATATTTGTAATCGATGAATTAAACCACACATGCTATACACCTCCGTAATCTTCAGAATCTCAGCTAAAAACGTACCTAACCAATTTCAGATCAACAAATCACAGCCATTATGTACAAAGATTCCGACTATACAACTGTGCAGAATGTTTGCTTTTTCTTATACTGTACGTCATAAACCAAACATGAGGGTTTGCGTAGGTTTTCTGTACACACTCATTTATTTGTTGTGTTGGTTTGAATACAACGGCGGGACTGTCTGTCCCGGGATGATCCTGGTGACCTGGTTTTGCCCAAGAAAAATCTAAAGTGGCTGGGTGTGTGTCTCCAGAGAGAACGTTTAGCAAACATACCTGCATTCATACCTGATTTTCACAACGTCTCCATTAAATGATTGAATTCTATAAAATCCCGTTCTCGTGAAAAGGAAAATGAGCATTTTGTTAAGTGTTCGTCGGAATGGACAGCCTGTTTTAAATGAAATTCCACTTTCTTGCTCATTTGTCTTCGATTTTCTCCGTAGTTTGTTCCCCACGTGGCCCGACATACGAGTGCACATGTGCAGAACAGTACAGCTGGCCTTGTCATATGTGCTCGACTTTTGGAAAATGTGCCAATACAACTGACGGCACATGCGGCTGCATCAGGGCAAAACCACCAGATGGCGTTTATTGCCAACCTGCTTCAGGTACAAACTGACGTCCATGCATCACATTCATTCATTTTAGAACATGTTTTTGAAGGTTGTTTCATTTTCTCAACAGAACTGCTTCTTTGCCCAACACCGACTCCCCAAATGAGTATGAAAAAACATTATTTCAGAGCTTATGTTTTCTGTAACCACAATTACATTTTTCCAATTTTTTTCAATGATCTTTTCAGGCACAACAGTGAACATTACAACTCCCTCGACGACACCAACAACTGGCTTCACTCGTAAGTATTTAGAAAGAAGGGATGGTTTCTGTGGTGAACATTTAAATTTTTTCAGAAACACTGATTTATAATGAGTATATTGTTCTGATAGCTGTTTCAAATGCTTCTATTCTCTAAATCCCACCTGAGGAATCTTTGTAAAAATGTTATTTTCAGATGCGACGACAGTTGTAACAGTCATTCCTCGCAGCCACTGATGATATAAGTCATTAAACCACTGTTGATGTGAAAGTTTTTTTTTATTTTCAAGCAGTGTTTACACTATGTGTTGTGTGTTAAATCATGTTCATGTTTGTGTGCAGACACAACATCTGATGCTACAACAGAAATGAACACTGGAACACCCACACCAACGCCTGGATTTACCGGTACGCATAGAAACACTGAATTGGTCCCTGCTAAAAGTTCTGGGCTCGTAAAGGTTGAACATTATTTAATTTTTTTTGCGTTGTAAAATAACACAACACACATGATAGGGTGCCAGGTTTTTATGATGTTAAAAAGTGAGACTACAGTTGTTACAGGGAGGTGTGGCTAGCTTAGCTACGAGTCAGTTCTCTAAGCTCCCCCGGAACTAACCCTATCACCAGACCCTGTGGTGTTGAATTATATTATATAACAGCCCTGGATGATGTGGTCTGAGCCCATCCTGTCAGAGGATCAGGTGTGTGTTTGGAAAACTCACTCCAGCAAAACACACCCACTAATGACTCCGCCAACTCGCTCTTTGGCCATTTGGTTGTAGTTCAGAGTTTTTTAAGGTGAATATATACAAAGGTATTAGCATGCTACTTGTACGTTTGATGCACGGTCTGTAGGTCAATGCGACTCAGTTCTCTCAGCTCTGTTTTCTCTCTGAGCCGTTCTGTCAAAAACTCTCATTTTCCAATCGTCCTGAATCTGCGACACTCACTGAAACGACTTTCTCGATTTGCGTCTCAATTCGTCGCTCTCCACGTGTTCTCCTTTCTTTCTCGGCTGCCTCACCTCTTTTATCAGCTCGTATCCAAAACAGCCGTGTCTCATTCACGCTGAAGACACAGAGTTTACAAACCACTCCCACATCCTCCGAATGTATGTCAATCAGTGAGTCCCTGAGCTGAAAACCACACCTACGCAAACTCGGTCGTAACAACAATAAATCATTGCAAAACTTCTTCATTTAAGGTGACCTAACTTGTACAATTCAACTGCAAAACAAACCATGCTGTTAGGGAAAAAAATGAAAAAACATGAGGATGGTTGCCTGGTTGTGTTCACTCTCCTCGAACGAATAGTCTGTTGAAGCGACGTTTGTTCAGTCTTCTGGGGGAGGAATCGATCAGTATGACACATCTTGACTCGGCAATATTTGGAACCTGTATCTAAACCTGACGCCTATAACAGATCAATCAAGTCAATCAATTATATTCTTGCTCATTTATTTGCAAAGAAGCAATCTATGCCATATCTGTGTTCCTTCTTTTTTCCTCAGTGAAAAATCATGACACCACCTGTTCCAAATCAAATTGATTTTGAGTGATTTGAACTAATCTGCGTCTAATGTTGCAGGTCCAAAATTAAGGATGTTTACTGTATGTGCTTTCAAATAAAATGAAGTTGTCAGAACAAATTGTGAAGTATACTGTGTATATATGTTATAAATAAAATAACATTTCAGGCAAATGTTTTTTAATTTGTATGGCTTTAATTGAGAAACTGATTGATTAGTCTAATGAATGACTGTTCTGTCTTCTGCCCATTTATGAAAAAAGCTGGAAATAAGTACAGTGTTACCCCGGGTTACGAGTTTAATCCGTCCCGGTGTCAGGCTCGTGAGGTGAAAAACTTGTGAGGCGGGACCGGTTTTCCCATAGGAATACATGTAAAACCAATTAATCTGTTCCAAGACCCACAAAAACTCCCATATAAAGTATATATTACACACCTGTACGTGCACGTTTATTCATTATTATTATTATTTGAAAAGGAAGTTATGTTAATTATCTGAAAAGGAATGTGTGAAATTAGTTCTAAAGATTATTTAAAATGATACGTTACCTTGGACACACGTCCTGGAGCTCCTCGGTTGTGAGCCGCCACCATTCGTCCAAATATGGTCGCATCCTGTTTTTGTCTCCAAGATGAAACTAATATATACAGTCTATGGCACAGACTGTCCTCAAAAAGTTGAGCCATTTCTGTCTACAGTCTATGATTAATATATACAGACTATGGTTAATAAATACAGACTATGGTTAATATATACGGACTATGGTGTGTATATATATATATATATATATAGACTATGATTAATATGTACCGGTACAGACTATGGTGTGGGTTCTTTGTGGATCTGGTAAGATTTCATGTTTGTAAACACACAACGTTGACCCTCCTGTTGAGAAAACAAAGCCATAAAGCAGAAAATGCAACGTTATCACAGTGGTTAGAAATATTTTGCTCTATATTTCCTTCAAACTTTGGTTTACCTTCACTTGACATTATTTATTTATTTATTTTTTCTAGATTTAACTACAGTTGCCACCACAGAAAAAAACACAACCACAGGTATAACAATCACCACAATCTCTGTAACAGGTAAGCTAGCTTACATTCATGTATGACTTAGATCTTGTTTCGTACCGACCTTGGAACATCTGATTGCGGTTCCAGTTCATGAGATTCCGCTTCGAGTCAGTTATTTTGGATTTTCGTCATCGTGATGCTTCTTGACGGTGTTTTGTACAAAGCATCTTGAGACGCAGTTTGTAAAACCTTTGTAAATTGCGTGTCCTCGACCATATTAAGTGTTCGCACTAACAACACTGTAATATGACTGTTTAACACTGCTTGGTGAAATTTTAGCATCGGGGGCTAGCAGTTGGTTAGCTTTCCCTGCGCGCCGCTGGCACCGCCGCTGTTCGTACAAATATTTTTACATCCTGTTTTTGGCTCCAACATGACACTAATATATACAGTCTACGTCGAGCCATTTCTGATAATCTTTCGGTGTTTATGGTTCGTTCTCTTCATCTTCTATTCCTCTGGGGGGCGCTCTAACCCAGTACATGAGTTGTACTGTGCTAGAGTGCCCCCACAACTTCCAGTGGCACTGCACTGTTTGGACGCTGTATTGTGCATGTGTTAATTGCGTTAAAATTTTTAATCAAATTAATCATGCAAATGAATTAATCTGATTAACGTGTTAATTTTGACAGCCCTATTAATTACACACAGTTCAGTTAAAGTATGGGTAAGGAGGCAGTTTTTTTAATTTAACTGAAAGCTGAAGGAGTCGATCTGAGTCGGGAGAACTCCGACCTCATCCTTACCTCCGTCCGTCTGCGTCCGTCTGCGTCCGTCTGCGTCCGTGGGGTCGGGTCACGGGGGCAGCAGCTGCAGCAGGGCTCTTTACATTTCACGCTTCTCAAATTTTAGTCTTAATTTTGCTTTCAGAAAAATCAGACCTGTACTGTGGTGCACTTTACTCTTTACAAAAACACAACCTGACTGAATATTTTCAGATGCTTTGCTACACTCGTCGACCTAATTTGTTTTTCTCACAACAGCTGCAACACCACGAACAATTATTACAGGTGCTTTAAATGGTTGCAGCAGCACGTGTTGTTCTTAGGCAGTGAAGTAACTGAATGGAACTGTTTTTAGATCCGAACGGGACGAGCTCAACTGTGCCACAAAACGCAACGACCACAGAAATGACAACAACCCAAGTTCCAACCACATCAGCCACAAATCAGACAATCCTCGTGACATCAGCGTCGTCCAGTGAAACTTCTAGTGGGATCGTACTGACTACACTTAATACTACTTCTGTTACAGGTTTGTCTACTCTTGCTCCTACAACTGCTCCAACTACTCTGACTCCTGCGCCAACAAATACAACTGCTCCAACTACTCCGACACCTGCGCCAACAAATACAACTGCTCCAACTACTCCGACTCCTGCGCCAACAAATACAACTGCTCCAACTACTCCGACTCCTGCGCCAACAAATACAACTGCTCCAACTACTCCGAC
>JAQQAE010019161.1:0-11003 GCA_029823295.1 Pseudamia nigra | reverse complement strand
AAATTAAAAATGTGACATTTTTGGATGGTGCGCCTTATAATCCGGTGCGCCCTATAGTGCGGAAAATACGGTACTTTCTGAAGGGACATGAAAGAGATTATCAACCCAAAATACAAACCCCCTCAACAGAAACAGTTTAGCAGAACAACTAATCTCTGTTTGGTAATGCGTTGAAAAGAGTTATCTCATCTCAGAGCTGAAACATGTCACAAAGACAAAATGAAATAGTAATAAGCTGTTTTGTTCTCTTCTCTAACCAATGAAAACAAAGAAAATCATTAAGGAATCAAATTGATAAGCAGTATCGATAATGGAATCGGCATTGCTAAATTCTTATCAACTCCCATCTTTACACCTGACCACTGTGCAGACACTTCATGCAACATATGCGGCAATTCATCAATGTGGCAACACAGTGGAACACATAAATCCCACTATATTCACACAAATAATTCACTCAATACATAATATAAAATAAAATTAGCTATAGTTTTGTTAGAAATAAAGAATCTAACTAAAGTGTTATGAAGATGTATTTAAATTAGCCTTTTTTAGAAGACGTTGCTTATGCAGAAAATGACTATTTTGCATCTTTTCCATCAGTGTTCTGCAGCTGAAGAAAACTGACAACTGGTTGTGGGAAAATACCTGGGTTTTGCTGTTAGACTCAGGATCACGTTTACATGCACCCTTATCAGTTGTTTTTTGTTTGTTTCGATATGTTGTATCTTTCACTAGAGCCTGCTATACAAGTACATTCAGGAGTACATGAGGTTGGTTTGGTATGAGACCATGTGACATAAAAATAAAAAGAAAATACAATACACTGAGGAAGATAAAGCGTGGTCTCAAGTCATAAATAAAGTGTACTTGACATTTAACTAAAAGGCTCCAGATAACAGCAGATTTATCACGGCTTTATGCCTACTTTGCATGTCTTTGTGGTCTTTAATTCTGTGCTTTCCACCAGCACTGAGACTTAACACCTATCAGCACTTCGCATCTGACTTAATGATTTCTTCTGAGACACCTCAAGAAGATGGAACTATTTTTACACAACAGCAGCTGTGGCATTTGAATGATGGAAGAAATTGTGTCATTGGTTATTTTGAGAATTTTATGAACCCAGCCAGGCCATATACCGTAAACCAACTAATCTCAGTGCTCAGTCTGTCTGTGCTTGAGAGCGGTTTGTGGGAAAAGAAAAAGAGAAGGTGAGAGGCTTCTTTGACCTTAGAGAAAGTGAAGAGGAGATCGGATTGCTTGTGCCACTAAGTGAAGTGGCTATTCCAAGGCGCAGTGTACAGTTTCATCTTTGTCATGTTGAAATGCCTTGCTCAGGCCTGGTCTGCCTGTCTGTCTTTCAAAGACGCTGGTCTAATTCAGAACCGTCTTCCAGACGCCTTTGTGGGATTCATGTGTCGGGAAGTCTCCGTCTCACCCTGGGCTTTAGTCTTTAAAGAAGTGGAGATGAATTGTGGTTGGTGTTTGTTGTGAGTAATATACAAATATGGCCTAACAGGAAATTGTATACTGGTGTCAGCCATAATGTGTCAAGGTGATCTTTATTCTTAATTTATGTCTATATTATGATCACTGCAGCTATAAATATGTTGAGTCTAGCTGCTCTGGTGGTTCAGCTGTAATTAGCCTCTGATAGTGAAAACCATGTCCATTAACTGATATCTCTGAAGATTTGCTTCATCACAAGGCCACACAACCTGTCCCTTATCATTCTGCACTTATCTCTGGCAGTACTTTAGCATAGCATTACTTTGAGACATCCTGCACAATTTACTAATTACATCCTTTAGGCTTGTTTTGGTGAAGTGTGTTTTCTTGGAAGGCGGTTTGCATAAGATCATCCAATAAAATCAAATGCAATTTGAGGTCCTCCCTCTTTTTTCCATTTAAGATGGACATGTTTCAGAAATGTCTTTTAATGTGCAGTATGTTAAAACCGGAGGACACATTCCTGGTGAGCATGCCTAACAAGCTGAGGGAACTAGCGGGCCAAAATAATTAGTCTTCACCAGCAATCACCATGCTTGTTAATCAGCTGAGAGTGAACTGTGAATACACAAATAGCTTTCACGGTAGTCCTGAATCCATAGAGCATTACATATATGTAATTACCAGCAGAATTACACAAAATATATATGTTTTTGGGCCTCACTAACCAGACTATAATTCAGAATCTATTTACATTGGGGTCATACTGAGCATATGCCGAAGCATGAGCGCACTTGAATACAATCAGTCAAAAGGTACATGCACTAAATCAGCAGTAATCAAGCTCCAGACAGTTTAACAATCACTGATGAGGGCTTTACTGTACAGTATGTGAATATCTGGCGGGTTAAGTGCATGTAAACAGCTTTGTACAAAGGCACAGATTGCTTATAATGGTGTGAGGATAACAATTTATTATTCTTTTGAGCCAAGTATGTTTTTTCATGCACATTCATTTTGATTTATGACAGAAGTTGACCTGCTCATTATTCCTCTGTTCCAACTGAGTTCACAGATGTAAAGTCTCTCTCACCTCCTTTCCATCCCCCTCTCTCTCAGGATATGAAACGGTGCGTGCGAGTTAGCCTATTTGCATCGTTTGCCTCTTAACTGCTTTTCTCACTACATATATGTGTAGATTAGGTGCACTTTTTCTAAATGTGTGTATATACACTCATTTTGTATAGTCCTTCTGTGGTTGTTTGTGATTGTGCAGCAGCCCTGTGTGTTTTAAATACAGAGTTTGATGATATTATGCGTGTCACGTCATAGCCAATTAAGCTCCTGCTTACTGGAGCCCCTTTAAGTGTGATTTTTCACAGGAGTGAGTGTGAAATCTCAAGGATTGGATAGAAATGAAACCAACTCTATATTCAGAGACTGAACCTGGTTCCTGCAATAATTCTTTTTTTCTGAGGAAGCCCCTTTAGGTTACCTGGATAATAAATGTGATATCTTGTTATTCATATAACACTAATAGCAGACATTTACTCATTCATTTATTTGGAAAATGAAGCATTAAATGTCAAAACAGACTGAAATAAGGGATTGATTAAATGTCACTATGCACAATAAAAGGGTGAAGCCACCATTGTCTTTATTGCATTAAAGCTTCTATTATTTATTTGTGTATGCTTTTCTTATTATTTATTGGGAGTCTGTGTTTTACAATATTCAATTTCTAAGTAAAAAATAGCAAAGATAGAAGTCACTGGGACTTCTAAGCAAAACCATTTCTTTTTCAGGAAATTCAAGTCAAATTGTCTACTTATAAATTGGTGTGCATGCTGGTATTAATGCAGGCAAATGAAACAACTGGGGAAGCTGTGGGAAATTTGAGAGTGATTTCTTCAAATATGTTACATATAGTCTGCATCAATGATAATTTCCACTGTCAATTAATCAAGAAAAAACTGGAGTGATTGGTCACTTTAGCTATGAATATGCATCACGTAGTTAATGGTAAAAGAGGTCAGTCCATCACAAAGTCCTTTCATCAACTTTCAAACATGATGAAAAACGCCCATGTCGATGTCCCCAAATAGCTTGTTTGGTCCACAACCAATTTACATTCCATTTTATGTCAAAGAGGAACCAGAAAATATTCAAATCTCACAAGTTGGAATCTGACAATTTTGACATTTTTTCTAGAGTAGCTGAAATTGAAATGTGAACCACTGGCCTATTATTTTCACCTCTGTTTCTTCAGCATATGGTAGCTTGAACAACTTTAGTAGCCTTTATATCTGTTTAACTGTTACCATATTTAACTGCTTTCCTTTGGATAGCCCTTATGTAGCCCCCTACATAGCCTTGAATGTGGCAGTGTATTATCATACCAAGGTGTTTATAATTCTCGCTTGGAGCTATGGTGAGACATGTTTGAAGCAGTGTATGATTTAAACCTCCACTGGGTTGAAAATGATACTTAGGCTTATGGCTGAATTGCAGCCTCTCTGGGATTCATGTGTGAAACTGAGTGTGTGATGGAGAGATAACTGCAAAGTGGAACCGACTGTCAGTTTGTATTTTTAGATGGCAAGTTTAACAATCTCCCCTCCGTGTCTCTCACCCTCCCCTATCTAGTTGCTCTGTTTTGCAGTCTTAATGTCCCACTAGAGAAATTAGATGGCAGATAGATGAATGAACTGGCTGTTTTTCTTCTACCATCTTGTATTTCTGTCCCAAAAGATTTGTCCTGTGTTTTTATTTTGACTGCCACAAATATTAAAAATAAAGCAAAAAAAAAAAAAATCTAAATCATCATCCTTTTATGGCAGGCAACACCTGTTAGATATTCCCCAGGGTTGTAAATGTGGAATTTGTTTTTCTAGTATTGTTTGAAATAATTCCCCGGGTCTGGCAGCTGTACATTTTGTTTGGCTGTAGAATCGTTGCCTACACATAAAATATCACTCAGCTGTGTCTGTTGCCCCAGAAATCTGTGTGTCTTCTTATGTTTTTGTGCACCCACACTTCATCCATCTGTGTGTCTCAGTTCTTGTAAGAGTGTGTCTTTCTGAGTTTCTAAGGTGTCAAATAGAGCTGTCAGACCTTGTAAAATAGAGCTGGATCATGTGCTGATCATCCCCCCTGTGTGTCCCCAGGACAAAAAATCTCTTTGTAGCACATTGTGAGGGCTCTCTGTCTTCATCCTTAATGAGGTTAGGATTCCACAGACTTTATCAAGGCTTGATATGACTTCACTTGGTTTCCTGCTTTAATGCAAGGCATCAGAGATCTAATTTGTCTGGCCAAGCATTTTACAGTTGAGAAATGATTCTCATTCCCATGAAAAAGGTAGATTCTTCAAATGCTGTACCTTTGCTCCTTCCTATATTCTGTTTTTGTTATGAAACCACCAACTGTTTCTGCTGGCACAGATTGGGAATAGGCTAAACATGCTGTGTAATCGTTTATTAAGTGGTGGTCAAGTAATATCTCACTGTTACACTAAATATATGAAGCAGGAATTTTTAAATGCAGGTAAACTCATTAAAAGCAGGTCTCATTTTACACAGCCACCAGACAAGTTTGCGTTTAGTTCCCCTTCAATCAGGAACCAGTGTTGCATCTTGCACAGTAAATGCACATTTACAGAAAAGTAGTGAAAAATCGGTGGGTTTACCAGGGTGTTTTGATGGTTACCTGTGTCTGTTGCAGAGCTAGATGGCCTTTGAATGAATGGTGATGCTGATTATACCCATTCACACTGAAGACAAAAGCCACATGTCATGTTAATTTTACCATTTGAAAGGACAGGCATGCCTGTCATGACCACACTTGATTAAAAATATCTCCTGATATCCATGATATTGGCATTTATTTAATAATAATCAACTGTGGCCTCCCAACCCACAAAGACATCATTGCACTTCAGCAGCCGATGACACCAGCCCAAGTTAAGAAACACAAAGATACTATATTTCCTCGTGCTTCCCAACCCCCTTCTCTGCCTTTCATCTTCAGTAAAGCTTATTCTTCTTATTAAATCTGCATCACCCCAAGCAGAGTTTCAGAGAATTGGTTGATACTAATTGATATTCTAAACTTGCCTGTCCATGCCTGAGGCAACTACGTCTCTATTAAACGATACAGGATAATCAACAAAACTTCTTTTCTTGTCGATCTAAGCAGAAATTGCAAATGCACCACCATGAAGAGGAAGGGGTTCCAAGAGGAACAACTCCACAGGAGGAAACATGAAACTTTTTTTTCACCGTGGCCTACAAATACACAAAGCACACCATCTCTCTCTCTTTATTCCCTCCGTTTCCCTCTACATCTCTCCCTAGATTTCTTTGCCCAGGCCTGAAGCTAAAGTCTTTCTAGGACTATCCCCAAGACAAGATGTGGGTACATGTTTCAACCAAGGTCGCCCATTCATTTTCCAGCTGTGACAGTTCTGTGGTACAGATATGGGTCAAAGCTCTCAGAATATAGTCATACACCGCCTCTTTTCCCTCCCTGACCCTCTACTAAAGGGCTTTGGAAATATGGGTGAGTGGGGGTGAAGCTATTGCACATATAGTCACCATTTCTTCTAGGATGTCTCGGTGGAATTTCAGTATAAATTTAGACGCTCCTGCTCCCCACCAATATTAAGTGTTGAGAAGAATCCGCAATGATCTTTCATTGATTCTGCAGCGCCATATGGAGGCCTATTAAATTGATTGTAGTGGCAGCAATGGGAGCAGCAGCACGCTCTGTGCTTGTAGATTCCCCCTGCATCACTGTCACATCACCCGGCTGTTTTTTTCAGGTGAAAGTGCCACGTACCTGGACTGATTGATTTTCTCATTATTTCTTATTTATTTATTTCGCACATACCCAGCTAAGTAATCACAACTTCATTAGTTAAAGTCTCCACATGGGACTAATGTGAATAGAAATAAGAGAACAATGAGGCACGAAACTCTGCATACTGTATACTTCAACTATCTCCAACTCGTACTGAGGGTTCCCATTGTCTCAGCTGCACGTTAAAATGAATATGCTCTACAATAGACAGTCGATACGTTCCTTTACCATCCTGTGATGTCTCCAACAATAAATTCTATTCTTTGTTTAATGATAGTGTATTATTGCTGCTATTTAGGCTCATGCAGCAGTCCCACACTATATCATTCTTCAATCCCCAATAACCTGATGCGATCATATTCAAATGAGTCCATGCAAATTTTCTATTCCCTATATGGCATTTTTTATTGTATTCATTTCAAGGTTAGCTATCAAATTAGCTTATACAGTAGCACTGCCCATGCCCTGTGCTCATATGTGTAAAAAAAAAAAATGTGTGAATGAATGATACTATATATTAAAATATGGATATGACAAGATAGATACACAGTGCGCTCTGTCTTCATAAGAAATATCAACCAGAAACATTTTCACTTCTGGGATGTGGGGTGATGTGAAGTGATGCATTTGAGAAATCGAAAGTTCTTCAAATATCGTTAAAGATGAATGCATGAATCATTCATCATATGAGCTTCTCCGAGCGTGATGGGTGCCTCATCTCTCCCTCTATAGTTCTCTTCCTTTCAGCTAGTAATTCACTTCCTTCGCCACAACACTTCCATACATTATATATCCACAAATACACACAAACACACCCACTTTATTCTCATGCTTTCTATTTAATTTAAATTTCATTACATTTTATTGGCGCTCATTCAGTTCTTAATCAGCTATAGTACAGTACATATCCTGGTTTTACACATGATTGGACCCACTGAATACGTGTTGTCTAATGCAGTGTCCAGGCAAATTACGGTAGCTTTATTTATTTGCGCCGGGTATGACAAACCCTATTTGAAGCCTCTGAAGTGCACAAAATTTAGCCACCCTGTGATGTTTGCTAACAATGCTGATGCTGTCAACTTTAAAGTGATACCTCAGGCCTGCAAATGCGCTTGTAACACTAGAATTGGCATGATTTGCTGTACACTTGAGACAGCCAACTGGGTCAAGTTCAGCATGGAAACATTTCTCCACATAAATGTCCTCTGTTATTGTATTAAATCATTCTCTTTCTAAAGGATTGTCTCAAGTCATAACATGAATGTGTTCAATCATAAGCTGCATGTTGGCTTTTGTTAGGAAATAATCCTGTGGAAATCAGGCTAAAATGATAGTAAAAATCTGTAATATCTGGGTCTCTTCTCCATTGCAAACTGTTGTAAATTACTTTACATGTCTTTCAGATCACACACAAACAACACCCATGGCCTAAAAACATGGGATGTCTCACACACTTGCTTCAGCCTGAGCCCACAAAAGTATGTGCATTCCTGCTTTCCTGTCAGACCACCTGAGTTTCATCATGTTACAAAGCAATCCTGGAATTTTTGCTCAGTGACACCATAAACATTTAAGTGACAAAATGCTCTCCAAGGTCCATTTAAAGTGCTCAGGCCTGGGAAGTAGACAAATCAGCCAATGATGGAATAAAAATCTAATCCTGGATTCATCCCCCAGCTTCGTCCTGATTTCATATTTTTCCTCCCAGCGGGGGACCACTGAGGTCATGTACTGTATGACAGCAGGCAGTGATTGGACCCCCAGCTGTGTCACTGAACGTTTTCAGGTCAGCAGGTACTGTACGTATGTTCAAAAGCAGAGCAGAATTTATGCCACTGTACTATATATCGTCATTTGCTAACATTTTATGTTTTAGAGTTGTATTAAGAGGAAATACACGGAGACAAAGTAGAAAATTTAATTCAGAAAGCAACAATAAGGAGTTGCCTGGTCCTGTCGCTGAAATAACTCGTGTTTTAAGATACCGGTAGTCAGGAGGGTTTTTTTCAGTAAAAGCATGACAACCTCTTCTCAACTCAAGATCGACTGAAATGTTTTTATCAGCGGTACTCACTAAGGAGAAATACTTCTTCAGATGCACATAAAGGGCTGACCTCCATCCACATCAGCGTATCTGCCAAAGCCGCTCACTTTCCCTTTTAAAGTGAGAAGAACTAATGGTGATACTTGTATTTTTTATATATATATCTTTTTATTCCCTTCAGAAGTCAAGATGCAGAAAAAAAATCCTCTTCAGATCTTTTATGTGAAGTGCAATGAGTCTGTTTTCTGAGGATTTGTGTTTTGCATTTTGCTCTATCATGCCTAGAGCCTCTGTGGGGCCATGTGCTGTGCACCATACTGGTGTTGCATGATCCACTGTATGGATACACTTAATCCCTTTTATCCATATGTTATGAGGCTGCCGCATGAAACTCTATATTGTCCTGGCAATCTGTTTCACTTTCGATCTTCTGAGTGTGGAATGCAGAGCCCTTTGCCAAACAACACTGACTCACGCTTGTATAAATGAGATTACACATGCAATATTTAGTGTGTATTCCACAGCTCATACCAGCATATATTGTATCTCATTTTCTCTTGGGATCTTAAAGATTCACGTGATTTTATTTTTTTTTTTTAACCTGAGAAATTGTGTGTGGTGTTCACTTTAGCATATGAATTTAGGTCTTATTAACAATGAAATCCAAAAAACATTAGCAGTGTTTCTTATGTTCAAGTTAATACTGTATGTTGAAACTCTACCTTTAAGTAAATTCAAGTGAATAATGAATGAATAAAAAGGTCACAGAAGTTTATGGCAAGACTTTGAAATATACTGTATTGCATCAAAAGGTGGAAATACATCAATGTACGAAATGTACATTTGTAGTAATTATTCAATATAATGTGAATATTATTGTGTTTATGGTTGACATCTACAGTACACATTCTTTATCAAAGCATCTGAAATCTGAGTGATGTCTAATTAGAGCTAAGTGATAAATTAATATTTCTTGTTGTATATTTCATACTGTGATATTTAGTGTTAATGATTTATTGGGCTCAACACTGTTCTTTTGTCTGTGTGATGATAAGGACTTTGATTTTGTTTATTTGGTTTCTTTTGATTTAGTAACATGAAAACTAGTTTTTATCTTAGTTTCTGTCATTTTGCATCTTTTACATCAACCTTGTCTTCTGGACATTTACAATGTTTTTGTATTTTCACATTTTTTTTCTCCATATTTTTGCATTTTTAACATAATTTTCACCTTTTTTGTGTCCTTGAGGATCATTTTATGTTGTTAGCATCCATTTTGTCATGTTGTATCTTCTTCTAATAAATCAAAATTAGAAGTAATTGTCTGGTTTATCATCTGATATGAAATGTTTCAGTGCATCACCTTTTAGTGTTGCACTAAACTTTGTATTGCAGACTTTCCTGGTCTCTGGTGTGTTTGTGTCTTTTGGTGGAGGTCTGCACAGTAGGCATGTGGATGAGGAATAACCTGCATATGTGTGCCATCACATTGTAATCCATATTTTTGTGTATGTGTGGGAATCTTCAGCTTGTACTTGTGCATGTGTCTATGAGTGTGTTTTTTTTTTCCCCCCACGTGGTCCAGGTGGCACAAATAGGCCTCCCTTCTTGCTTTTACTTCCATGCACACACACACACAATGCACACTCCGGTGGATGACTGCACGTTTCTACGGACGATTAGATTACGTAAGAAAACACTGCAGAGCCCTAATAGTTGGTAAACCCAGATTACGCAGGATTATCATCCCTTTTGCTCCACCTCTGTTCTTCTGTGTGTGCGACTATGGATATGCGTCAGTGTATGGGGAGAGTGGATGACAAGGGATAAAACAGGAGGAGCATGGGGTGGAAAGGGGCGATGTGTGTGGGATGGGGAAGGCAGGGGGCTGAATGATGCTGCAAACACCAGAGCCAGATGGGACAGAACCCCTAAGCAGCTTAGAGTCACAGTAATCACGCAGGCTAAGTTGCCATCAATGGTGTTTGTGTATGTTACTATGTGTGTGTGTGTGTTGTATGTCTGTAGTTGTGCGTTTGAGCATAGTGTCTCCTGCTTTAAACTAGTGGCCTGCTCACGCACAAATGCTGACGTCAGAAAATGTGGGACAAGAAAATGAATAAGAGTGGGATGAACATACTCATACAATTAAGATGGCAGAGGGAGATCGAGAGAGTTTCGTTGTGTAGACGGCGATATTAAAGACGAGCAGGTCAGAAAGGCGATATTATTGTGTTCCTGTTTGACTCAAATATTGCTAAAACAATGAAGTGGGGAATGACACTTTGTATATGTCGTGTCACACAATTGAATCTGCCCCAGGGGATCAGGAATCAATAACCCCGTCAATCGCAATCTTCTTTTTAAATTTCTGTGTAATGATCACAAAGGGTCAAAAATGCCCCAAAAAGGCTGATTTACATTCTTTAATGGACAAGCCTGTGGATGCAATGTGATGCAGAAAATAACAGACATGTACAAAATTTAAAGCTTTTAACATACAGTATCTCACAAAAGTGAGTACACCCCCCACATTTCTGCAGCTATTTAATTATATCGTTTCATGGGACAACACTGAAGAAATGACACTTTGACACAATGAAAAGTAGTCAGTGTTCAGCTTATATAACAGTGTACATTTATT
>JAQQAE010019160.1:0-11003 GCA_029823295.1 Pseudamia nigra | reverse complement strand
TACTTGCAGTTCACCACCAGATGTCACTGTTCTGTGTGTTTCAAAGCCCCGAAACATTGGTTCATTTTCTGGCACAAAGAGATGAACCCTGTGGAAGCTTCATGAAGCTTCAGTTGCCCATCCCTATATAGAGCATTTATAAAATGGCTACTAAAACTTGAGAACTCACTAAACAATTTGCAACTTTTGTGTTATTGTCCCATGTTGCTATCAAAGAAATGTACCGGATTGAAATTGGGTCAATTTTTTTCCTTGTATATCTGAAGCTGCAGCAGCATGAAGTCACCTGACGATGCGTCATTAAACTCACTCAGTTAATTAAGGCTGTGTGGCTCTGGTGTTTTGGGGTATTTGGGACTTAGGCTTCAAATGAAAGAGGGGGTTTGATCCTCAGTAGTTGCACGTTGCATGAAGGGCAGTGGAGTGGATTCACGTCTGCGTGACTGAAAAAACATAGACCCATAGGTAAATTCAGCATTTATCATCAACAATTACTGGGATGTAAATTTTTGGTCAAGTGACCTGACTCCATAGACTGTAGATATTAATCATAGACTGTGTGTGTGTGTGTGTGTGTGTATATATATGTACATATATATATATATATAAAATTAGTGACTTTGACGTCACCCATTAGTTTCTGAAGGGCCGTTTTGAGGCAAATCAGGTTGTCACTTCCTGGATGGCATCTTAGGGCCAAAAACAGGATGTAACCATATTTGGACAAACGGCAGCGGGGTTAACAAAGTTTTTATGCCAGGGGACTCATGGGAAGCTAATATTAGCCGCTAGCTTACTGAGGTGGTAAAACTTCACCACGCAGTGTCAAGTCATATTACGGTGTTTTTTAGGGTAAACATTTACCCACAGCTGCAGTGAAGTATACAGTATGTCATGTATAACTATGAATATATTGAATAAATAGAAGATATGAAGGTCCGAATTGGTCCGAGATCAGTAGCGAGCTGTTACTGTAGCGACATGTCAATCATACCTCAGCATGGCAGTGATTTGTTGGATTATTTGCTGTAATATCTTAACGGAGCAAAAAGTTAAAGATCGACCACCATGTTACTTATTAGAGGATCCAAATAAAACGTTTGAGACCATGATGACCCATGAAAAAATTTATTCACTTAGTATTTTCGGATAGAATCACATGTATCTATGGGAATAAAGCTTCTTGGAGCTGGATGAACGGTTCCCCAGTGGCCAAGCGGTGGTATTACAATTTAAAATTACTTCTGCATCAGCATCTCTGGACAGCCCCAGTTAGTGCAGCCTGCCTGGCACAAAATCAGTGAAAGATATAGTAATAAGTAATTAATTTCTTTAATGCGTGATTTAAGTCTGTTTGTCTCTAAAATGATCTGTTGCCGTTCTGAATTCATCACAGCCACTTGAGTAACTGTTGATTTATGGTGACATCAGGTTCTTGAGAATCTGTCTTTACCCTTTTGACACCAATTTTAGACATGAGGCTCATTTTATTCACAGTACAAAGGATTATAGCATCAGTTCCAGTGTGCTGCTAAGTGAGTCACCCCGTCACGGACGCAGAAGGCCCTGATTTACACCTAACAACCCCACTCAGTGTCCCACAGTGAATACATACATTGTGTGTCACTGCTGCTCCCGGCACAAAGACAGTGTGGGTGTATTGTGGTCATGAATGGTGCTGTGTTGAAGCATCTGTGTGAGTTTGTCTGACAGTCTCAAGAGGGGTTGAAAAATTTCTAATGAAATTTCTAATGACAAGTTCTCCAGTAAAATGTTTGCAAAATTATGCTTTTTGATGTCATTTCAGTGATTTTTATTTTTTTATTTTTTTATTTTTCCCCATACCACATTGTCAAAAAATGTACGTAAAAACATCAGCAATTGATTCAGCTGTAGTTTACTTTATTGTCATTCTGTAGGACATTTGGTTAATTTTTTCGTTGATTTATTTTAAGGACAGTTAAGATAAATGAGGTTATAGATAAACGCGCTGCGCAGCTTATAGGATGAGTTCAGCGCCGGCGTTGGTCTGTAGGATTTCATGACAGTAATAAGCGTTTCCACTTACTTATTTTCGTTTGAGTCTGCAGGTGATGTGTCGTGTGCACTGATGCAGACTCTCTGAAGGTGACGGTGGGAAAGTCGTTGCTGTTCGTCCCCTCTGAAGGCTGCACAGATGTTTTCACCTGGTCAGGAAAACATCTCCACTTCCCCAGCTTCCACCAAAGGACCAGTGAAATATGGAGAGCTCATTGTGCTGGGGTAAGATGGGGGTTTTTACATCAGTGGTCAAGTCTGCAGAGTCTGATGGCTTTACTTCTTAAAAACACAATAACTCATCGTGCAGTGTAAAACTCACCGCTGGCTGTTGCGTTCGCACATTCCACATCCATTCTGTCTCAGTACAGACTTTCTGCTTTATTTTTTGATGAGGAGTCTGTTTTCATTTGATGAATATCCATGGATCTACCATGATGTGGATGACTGAGAACGTCCACAGTCACTTTTCATCACATGGTAATTCAGTTAAAAGCATGGCAGCTCTGCTTCGTGATGCATTCAGGGTCTCTGGGATGACCGTGCTGAAAAACATACCAAAGCTTTGCTTCAAATTATCTGAGTGTAAAACCTATGTATCGTACACGGCTCCCATCTGTACTAAATATTTCTTCTATTTCTGCACTCTTAGTTTCTATTGTTTAGTATCATAACATGTAGAGCATACGTTTTGTGCTCTGTGCCATAAATCACACTGTTACAGAACATTACACAACAGTGGAACTCTGCAGAACACGCAAATTAGATTTTTGACCATAACTAAAGTACAGAATACTGTATCTGTAGATCAACTTTTTAACAAGACATTGATGGAGAGTTTCAGATTGAAAAGCTGTTATTTTGTTCATCCAACTACAACACAAGTTAAATGCAACAGTAATTTAACAACACTCACATACACACATAAGTAATTTAATGCGTCATTCTTTTTTTTTTTGGTAGTACAAGTGTTTCCTGAATTTTAAACAACACAAAACAACATAAAACAATGAGGGTTGAATATAAAGTTAAAGCTTCATTCTTCTCTTAAGCTAAAGAAAATCCTGGTGAATGCAGTTTGAGGGATGTTTGAGGTTATCTTTAGGCCCAGGCCTCTCTGAGCTGAGTAAACATTTGAGTTCAGTTAAGAGTTGAGCCATTCTTTCTCTGGTGCACACTTCCTGCTTCACATGGTTCACAGCCTCCTCCTTTCTTAGACAAACTCCACAATGTAACTCAAAACACTAGGCGCCCAATGAAACCGCCTCTGTTTTACCAGATATAAAAATATAACCATCAGTTAACGACCCGTCTAATTCCTTATGTGGACGCTGTTATAAAAAAAACAAACAAAAGGTCTGAAACCACAGCAGCTCTGCGACTCCTGATGTCTCGACCTTTCTGAACCACAGTGAATGGACCTCTGTCAGGAAGTCTCCTGCATTCTTTACTGTATCCCAGTTTCGCATTAACAGAGTTTACTGCTGCAGAGAAATAAAAGATCTGCAACAGCCACAGGGAAGGGTTATATACACACTGCAAAACATGTTTTTGAAAGGAAAAAATATGTTCATGTTTTACAATGTAAGCTATCAGTTAAAAGCATGAACACTGTTACTTTTCAATTTTGTTACCAAAAAAATGCAAAGTAACATCTAGTCACCATGGTCAGTATTCTAAATCAGAACAGTAACAGTTTAGATTAGAGTTGCATCTAATAATGAATACTGTTGTCAGTTAATGTCCAGATAATTATCACAAAATGTCTGAAAACTATGCATATCCTCAGTCATCTGTTTGTGGTAAGTTCTGTCGTACAAGTGATCTAACGTAAAATTCGGGGTATTAGCCGATACTTTTTTCCTGCAGTTTGGACACGGCGGCTTAAACGCGGCTGCGGCCAATCTATGACTTTTTCCTGGCTAGCGGCATGAAGCTCGTTGATCAGCATGCACCGTTTCCCTGCAATGCACTCTGTGGGGTCCACAATGTGGGCTGCACATGTGTGCGGCATCGAAACGGAGGATACCATTGTTGGATACATAGAGGGGGGAAAGCTTGGCATATAGTACCTTTGACCTGCCTCTCACTAGGACTGTTAACAAAAAAGGTGATTCGTCCGTCACGCACAAAACAACCAGTCATGAGAGAACGCAGCCGTGCCACAGGTACTGTTCAGAAAAATTACTTTTATTAAACTAAAAGTTAAAAAAATTGTTCAGTGTAACATTTTCTGTGTGAATATCCCATGTTATAATGTGGAAATTAGTGGCTTATGTTTGGACAAAATACTTTTTTTCCTTAAATTTAGGGGGAACGCCTTACATTCAGGTGTGTTTTATTGATTGATTGATACTTTATTGATCCCATAAAAAGGTGGAAATTCACAAACGGCAGCAAACTGAGTTCGCGCCAACCTTAAGGGGGGGGGGGGTGGAAAGTTTAAGGTAGGAACATCAGGATAGCTGAGTAAAAAATACAGTTACCAGAGATGGGCTCCAAAAGGAGCATAACTATGGTTACTAAGAAAAAAAACCTGAGCACGATTAGCCGACAGGTTACACACACATTAACAAAGCAAAGTTCCAGCGAGTCTTTGGTTGTGTTGTGACATGAGGTAATGTCAACATGGATGCGTATGTGGTATCAGTCCCAATAAGGAAGTCGGCGCTCTCTCCTCTCATATGTCCAGGTGTTAAGAGTCTCATGGCCATTGCCGTGGTGACACAGGTCTACAGAGTCAACTAAAACCTCCAAATCAGCAAATAGCCCAAATTTTACAGTACATTTCTTTTGGGCCTCAAAGATGTTCCATCTCGAGTTCCAGAAAGCTTTTTAAGTTCACATGGACTGACATGTTCCAGCTATTTACCCCAGAGGGCTGTTAGGGTTATGTTACACACCCGATAGTCACCTGAATCAAGGTGTGAATAGGTGTAGAAATGCCTGGAATCCTGAGAAATGTTCACATATATTCATTACATTTATGGTGGTGTGTTCGGTCTATGTGCTAGACTCTGGGTTCTAGGCTCTGTTCAGATCTTGTGCATCCTGTCCTGAGAGATGTGATCACATAGCAGCTGTAAATGTGTCTGTTCATGCTGTATGAATGGCATTAGAATGTGTCCTGACATGTTTTCAGTGATGGCTTGTGATCAGATCTTACCTCCACTCTCAAAATGCAAATAAGGAGTTGCTTTGGGACCGTTTTCAGAGTAGTCCATGTTAGGGGTGGGCAATGCTGGGAATTTTGATATCGAACCGATACCAAGTATATACAGGGCCAGTATCACCGATACTGATACTTTTCACTTGAAATGTCATGATCATTGAACAATTTTCTGATTTTTGCATTTAGTCAGTTCATTAGGATAAAACACAGGACACAGATTTGAGGCAAATAAAAATGTTTTATATTAAATAACTACAACAATATAAAACATAAGTCTGTAACTAATGTGCATGTAGCCTAAATAGGGATACTGTTTTTCCTTCAACAGTTCACACACAAGGATTATTATATTCAGCCTCATTCACATTTCAGCTTTGAAGTGTACAGTATATCTCTGTGTAAAGGTATATTTTTGAGTTCCAGTAAAACAAAAGATTTTTTTCCAACTGTTTGAATATATGATAATAGTTTAATCTCTCTGCTAAATCTGCACCTCTGATCACCAGTTACACTGTGAAAAACATTACTTTATGGTGGAGATTACATGGATATTTCTGTGTTTTTGGCTGAAAAGCCTCTCAGAGACCTCCGTCTCTGTGTCGAGGGTCTGGTTTGGGGATCCCTGCCTTCCTCCTCCCTCCAACTTGTTTTGCAGCTTGGGAGTTCTCCTAAGGGAGAACTGCTTTTATGTGTTTTAAATAAATTGCTCGTGTTACCACAGTGGTGAATTACACGTCACATTTGCCTTGATGCTCTCCACGAGGCGCTATCTCGCCCCAGAAGGAGAACAAACGGATTTGGACATTCTTTTATTCCTTCCGCCACCAGGCTTTTAAACAAGTGTGACAGTGTTTAGTGTGCAATATTTCACGTGTGTTTTTAGGTTCGTATCTATTTGATCTTTTTATTGCTCCTTTGCACTTGTCACCGACATTAGAGAGACTGTTGCACTTTATGGCTGGATGCTACTGATGTCCTGCATATTGACATTGACCATAGATGTGAATGTGTGAATAATGTCCTGTCCTTGCTGTGACCCAGGTGTGTAAACTGAATTGCCCCTTGAGTATAAATAAAGTAATTTGAATCTGAAACATGTGGCAGTGTCCCTATCAGCTGCAGTGAATAGAGAGAGAGGGATGCGCTCTTTGCACAGACAGATTTGGAAAGTAATTCAAGTAATTTGCTGGACTTATAGAAGAGAAGCTGCAACAAAAGTATCACATTAGTATTGATCCGATATTTATATCAATGCGTCCGCCCGTAGCCCACACTTTTGTGCGAAATAGTCAGGGTGGAGAGGTCTTTATGGTCTGAGCCAAAAACAAAAGAGAATTGAGATCAAATGAGTCGAATGTCGGAAAACTTCCTTTTAAAACCCACCTGTTGGACGTTGAACACGAGAAGCTAAAAAAAGTCATGGGCGGACAAAGTATTTTATTCCTCACATCGATTGTGAAGAAAGGGGTTTTGGGATTAGATAATTTAACTGACGCTTAGAGTCTAACTGATACTGTATTGATATTGAGTCAAACTGAATGAAAGAGTAACTCCAATGTAATTTTTCTGAGTCAAAGATGAAACTATTTAATGATCAGTGATGTTGTGCGGTGCTTTGAAAAGCCTCTGAAGCATCACGTTTGATGCATAAACTCTGTTTCTGCTATAAAGGTCCAGAACAGTTCAATCCAGGATGTTTTTGTATTTTATTTTTGAAACACTGAGACATCTGCTCTTGAAATGTACGTAAATTACAGTAACTTACTTATGCTGCTGTGTGGAGAAACATGGTGAAAAAAATGCAGCATCTCGAGGTCCATGCACTGTGCTTCAAGGAGGTCAGAAGTCAGTGAAGTTGTGGTGGTTTTATACCTTTTTTTTGCTTTGCTGCTGCATCATGGAATTTAGGCGTTAAATAAAGCTCGGTGACCTGAAATGTCTTCCATCACTGAAAGGCCACATCAGTACAAACTGTTGTAACAGTCTCATGGTGCAGAATTAATTGTGAATGAAATTAATATGGGAGTCGCACTCAAACCCCAGGAAACAAATGGAGACAGATTTAGCACGAGATACTAAAAAAATACATAGATGCCCAAACAACAATATCACCAAAATGTAGCCCCCCTTTTTTTTTTTACTTTGCCATAATTTAAGTCATGTAAGAGGCATTCAAGGTTGCATTCCTCACTGTTTTCTGTCTCGTGTTCAGGTGTAATGGCTCTCTGCCCAACGGAGACAAGGGCAGGAGGAAAAGCCGCTTCGCTCTGTGTCGGCGGAACAAAGCCAACGGGGTGAAGCCCAGCACTGTCCACACATCCTGCACGCCTCAGGCTGCGAAGGTGAGCGACAGACATCAGCACACAGCTACAGTTCAGTACACTCCAGGTGAAAAGAATTATTTGGGTTTTTTCTGCAAATCTCAGTAGTTTCTGTTGACTTTTTGTCTAGGCTATAAGCAACAAGGAGCAGCACAGTATCTCATACACGTTATCGCGAGCGCAGACTGTGGTGGTGGAGTACACCCACGACAGCAACACCGACATGTTCCAGGTCTGTAGCTTCCCCTAAACACACAGCACACTTGTCATACCTAATTTTACTTCTGCAAGCCATCGCGGCACCTAGATTTTATATTATTTGCCACTTTCCAGCTGCTCCAATTCCAGTCAGAGAATTGTGACCACTTGATTTGATTTAATTTATTTCCCTGAAGTTGTAGGGCAGGTGCCTGCGTGTGTGGTTTGTGACATCACCGTTGCACAAGGGATAATAACTGCTGAGACTTACCAGGTGTAGAATGACAAAAGAAGACTGCCATAAGCACATTTAATGTAATCAAATGAAGAACCACAGTACGATACAATATGATATAGTTTGTTGTCTCCAAGGGGAAATTTCTTTTGGACTCTGCTGCATTCAGAAGTATAGTACAGTAAGTAAAAACACTCACAAGACAGACAACACAACATTAATAACACATAACTCTGAATCAGAACAAATCCCCTCACCTCTATGTTGCACACAAACCCATAAACATAAAACACTATGGGAAAAAATGCACAATACCCACAGCCTCATTTAAAAGTTTGATGAACATAAGTAAGAGGACAAACATTTAACTCTCGTGTCACTGCTGCAACAAAGCGATGGGTTGTGCAGTCCACAAACTCCACTACACCTGACATCTGTAAGTAAATTAGGTGCACACATAAGCATCCATATGGAGTCCCTGTCCAAACTTACCGTAATACAATGTCATTCTGCAGCAGGGGATTTTATACACTGAAGGTTATTAGAATGTGCAGACTTTACCAGCAGCACCTGAATTAAAGCTCTGATGTCCTCAGTAGAAGCCTCCCCAAGAAGCAACCCGAACTAACCCCCTATTGACAGAGTCGAGAGGAGACGCAGTGACCTCGTTTCCTGTAACCTTCTCTCACTGATGCACACGCATCAGTGAGGCTTCAATGCTTTAATTTACTGTCATTGCTCAAATTCCCTGTTGGTGATCAGGAACACGTCTGACCTGTCTTTACAGCATAAAGGCATACTTTCCTGCTACATCCCTTTGAAGGGATGTAGCAGGAAAGTATGTTGTTGAATTCTCATTTCGCACACATGTCAGAACTGTACATCTACGTCATTTCTTGAAAAACTTTTTGCTCTGTCAGAGGCTCATTTGAAGTAATATCTGGTCCTTGTCTGGTATAATCATTGTGCTCTTGGACCTTGTAATGGAGGTGATGCAAAACTAGAGGGCTGGTTTATCCTTCACTCACCTGTGTATCCAGTACCTCTGCTTTTTCTACCCACAGTCCATCTAATGCTCTTTATCACCAAAACATCCTGTTATGCTTTTTCACCCAGTGAGAAACACCAGCACTAACACACAAGGCTACATGAAATATTAATTCAATGAGTTCCAACCTGATGTGCACCCGTGTGTTTATCTCTGCGTGCAGCTTTTTTCAAATTCAGCAATTACAAAAACTTAAAATCCCTCAGAGTACAGACCTCCACCAAGGCAAATCAGTTTTTCTTCAAAACTGAAAAACTACTATTATGCTCATTTCCTCCAATAATGTTGTTGTAGTAATAATAAAATAATAATAATTGGATTCTTTGGAATCACATATGTCATTATTAGTTCAATAGCTATTTACCAGAAATAATATTTCCATAAGGGTGTTTTTTTTTTCTAGCTCTAGTGCCGTAAATGATGACGATACATCATCAGACTTTCCACTGCAATTTGGTGTCAGTTTCATGTCTACAGCTTTATTTGCTACTTTAAAGGAGCTATTTTTCTTCAACCCCTGCAAGAATAAGCATTCTGGATCAATATATCAGAATATTGTCCATATCTGGATCAAACTTTGCACTTTGATAGAATCAATTATGGTGTTACCCTGTGCTTTTTGGGTAAATTTTCTGGGTGTTATTTGTGGCGTTACAACAACAAATGTTGAATTTAGTTCTGTCTCACAATGGTGAAGAATAATTTCAAAATCTTCTGGATCCAGACGATGATCCTGATCACTCCCGTAATTAAACTGATTTGTCCTTGTGCCATTTTTTTGACCGGTCCTGAAAATTTCATCCTAATCCATTCATAACTTTTCAAGTTATGTTGTGAACAAACAGAAAAATAAACTAATGCAGATAAGAGCATAACCTCCATAATGAAAACAGGTACAGAGTCGCTGACATTGGAGCGTAAAGCTAACTCTGTGTCTGTGTGTTGTTGCAGATTGGTCGTTCCACAGAGAATCCCATTGACTTTGTGGTGACGGACACGATGCCTGGTGGTCAAAGCCAGGTCGACTCTCAGACACTTCAGAGCACCATCTCTCGGTTCGCTTGCCGTATCATTTGCCAAAGAAACCCTCCGTACACTGCTCGGATCTACGCTGCAGGCTTTGACTCCTCCAAGAACATCTTCCTCGGGGTAGGCTGCAACAAACCGAGCATAGACATCATTCACATCTGCGTGTAGTGCACCTTACACACTTGTACATTCCCACAGGAGAAGGCGGCCAAGTGGAGGATGCAGGATGGACAGATGGATGGACTGACCACAAACGGTGTACTGGTGATGCACCCACGCCTCGGCTTCTGCCAGGACTCCAAACCTGGACTGTGGAGAGAAATCTCACTATGTGGCAACGTGTTCACACTCCGGGAGACGAGATCAGCCCAGCAGAGGGGCAGGATGGTGGGTAACAGCGGTTTTGTCCTGACATGCACTTGTATGTTTTTACAGAGGAACCCCAGGTTACGAGTTTAATTCGTTCCAGAATCGAGCTCGTGAAGTGGAAAACTCGTGAGCCAGGACCGGTTTTTCCATAAGTATCCATGTAAAACGAATTGCTCTGTTCCAAGACCCAAGAAAACTCCCATACATACATACCCGTACATGAACCTAAGGTATCTGGAAAAGAATATTTTATTATTATTATTATTATTATTATTATTATCTGAAAAGGAAGTTGTGTTAATTATCTGAAAAGTAATGAATGAAATTATTTATACTGACACGTTACCTTGGAGACAGACGGCTGCAGGCGAAGGAGGCTCGATGGAGGAGGAGGGAGTGAAGCAGAGACTTGACATAGATGTACTAAACGTAAAGAGCAAACCCCATCTTCTACCGCTTATCCGTGGGGTCGGGTCGCGGGGGCAGCAGCTTGAGCAGGGAGTCCCAGACTTCCCTTTCCCCGGCTACATCATCCAGCTCATCTGGGGGGACCCCGAGGCGGTCCCAGGCCAGCCGAGAGACATAGTCCCTCCA
>JAQQAE010019159.1:0-11003 GCA_029823295.1 Pseudamia nigra | reverse complement strand
TTTTTTTGCAGTTTTTTCCGTCGGTATCCGAATTTTTTGTTGTCAGAAGCGGTCGTTGTCCGAGGTTCCACTGTACTAGTTACTTGTGAACTGGGTTGCATTTTATTAATTTAGGAATAAGAGGGAATTAAAAAGTAAGTTTTGGCACTTTGGCTTCTCTCATGATGTTGCGTTACTGAGGGTTTGATTGACTGTGTGTACTTGTGTGTGAGGTTGTGTAGTGGGATGGTCTGGCCGGTCTAACTCCAGCATGTGGCTGTGAACTATCGATGGTGTCAGTAAAGAGTGGGCGGGAGACATTGAGAGGGGAGCGGTGGACAGAGACGAGGTGAAGGAGAGAAAGGAACAGTGAGCACAGTCTAGTGTGAGAGGGAAAAGAAAAGAGGGAACGAGAGCCACAAAGATACAGTGTAATCAACTTAGAAATGGAGTAACGGGCTGGGAATTTGAGCAGACAGCCAGAGAGAAAGAGAGCGAGAGAGACAGAGCAGCTGCAGGAGACACGACGGTCAGCTCAAATGTGGACAAGTGTACCACGGTCACCCCAGCACTGATCTGTTAGTGTGGGAGGCAGAGCGTCCAGCGCTATCTAGAAACCATGAAACACTCTCACAGAATGGACTACAAGATGATCAGTGAGTAGTGGCAATGTGAGTGGATCTGCTGAGTGAACACTGTACAAGGCGCATTTGAAGTTAGTTTGTCGTCAGATGTGACTCCACATGTTGTATATTTTTATTGAATTGAGTGATTATGTTTAAGGTGTTAGGACTCACTGCATATTATCTTGGATTTTGCAGCTCGGGATTTAATGTTATGTTATAGGGAAAAAATAGGAAGAATCTATGATCCATCTTAGAACAGAATATTTAGAACTACAAATACATTTTGTGACTTTAATAAGTAAGTTCAACGTGATAAGCTTCATTATATTAAATATTTTGTTGCTTTTTTCTCTGTTTTTGTTACTAGTTTGACATAGTTATTATTGTTTTATTTTACATCTTAAACTAGAAAACATTCAGAGCTCAGACCTCCACCAAGGCAGCTCAATTTTTTTCATAGTGAAAATACCTATCATTATCATTTGAACCTATGCTCATTTCCCTCATCAAATCATTGTACCTAAAAGTAATATTCTTACATTTATTTGACCCGCATAAATTTTTAGCCCTGAAAATCTACCGTTAGCATTTTGAATCACATACGTATTATTAGTTTGATGGTTATTCATAAAAATTATATTTCCATAATGGTGGTTTTCTTCTGGATTTAGCTCCATAAATGTTGAAGATTCATCAGATCCATTACTGAATCAGCAGACTTTCATGTCAGTTTCTGTCAATAGCGTTGGCTAAATATTCTGGGTGTTATTTGTGGTGTTACAAGGACAAATGTTGAATTGGCCCTATCTTCTGGATCCAGACGATGATCCAGATCACTCACAGAATCTAACTGATTGGTCCCTGTGCCATTTCTGACCTATCCTGAAAATTTCATCCAAATAATGCAGACAAAAACACAACTTCCTTGGCAGATGTAACTATGGCTGCTCATGTTTTCCTTATATTTATTTTTTTTATTTGTTCAAAATAGAAATGCAGGATTGTTTTATGAAAAAAAAAACTATGCGTCTCGAGCTGCAGGGGTTTGGAAATGTGGCACAGTATGACCTCTTCATGCCAGAAACCTGACAGTCAAGAATTTAGGATACATTGGGGAACTTCAGATTGGATTGATCCATAGAATGAATGTCACACAAGGTTGTGGCTATGTTTTGACTCTAAGGCTGCAGTCATACATGATAATTACAATCACAGCCACTGCGCGTGCCCATGTGTTCCACCCACCTTATTTGTGTCAAGTCAGTGAAGTTGCCCAGAGACCTCCTTCATCATTTGCCAAGAAGTCTCAGATTCTTTTTTGCAGATATGTTTGTCCGTACAACCAAGAAGAAACGCATTATCAGTTTAAACCGGTCTGGTGCGCTCAAGATCAACTGAAATTGTTTTTGGTATTACGTAATCACAAATTTTAGATTGACTTGAATTTAATTTCTTATAACGTGATTGTATTTTGCCGTATTTTGCTGATTTAAATGTGGTCATTTATACACGTTCTGCCCATTTCTACGGTAAGCTAAATCAGTGTTTATTACCTGTGTATGTCGATGTAATTGCTGCCATTTTATTACAAATGAAAGCACAGAACATTCATGTGTCTTTATATTTGCTACTAGCCACAAGTTTGTCCTTTTTTGCTACTTTTTATTTACATGAGTCTGCTTGTTTGTGTCTGGGTGTATACTTATAATACTTAGAGTGCATGTCACAGTAAATCTGTCAAGAATTAGGTACGTAATACCAGATGATGGCTTAGACTCAGTAGGAATCATGTTAGTGTTGTTGGATGGGAAATAACCTGTTGCTACTTGTAGCTGCTGTTTAGCTGGACATTACCTAAAGAAGACATTTTTGAAATGCACAATGTAAACCAGGCTTGAACAAAAAACAAATAAACAAAATGCCTTTAATTCCGTGGATCTTCACAGAAAAGTAGGTTTTGAAACAAAAAGAATTTCACATCTCTGAAACATTATATTTATAGTGACACTAAGTCAATGTGTTAGCGGTCCTTCAAGTCAGTTTATTTGTACTGCACCTGTTTAAGTGCCCCACATACTCCGGGGGGAAGTTGTCATCAGCTCTGAACGTGTTTGTGCTTTGTAAGAACTGTGTGTGTCTGTGTGTGTGGGGGGGGTGTGTGTGTGTGTACTTAGTTGGCAAAGAAAGATTGTTAAAGGTCTACATTCAAGGTTCTTTTCCTTTAGTTGGCATAAATAACACACCAGAGGCTGAGTTTGTCACCTACTTTGTCTAATTCACTTTATATTGATATTCTAGGTTGACATCTTTACAGAGCTTGCCTCTAGTTAATGAATGCTTTTATTAAAGTTATTACAGATACTCATATCTGACTCAACACACTTCTGTTGATCTGGAAAGCCTTATGAAACATTTTATTTTCTTTCAGATAGATTCTTTCAGTTTGCGAGCTACTTTACTTCATGTGGAAGATATACAATATTTCATTTCACCTTTTGTTTATTTTAGTGTGTCACAGATTTTTAGACACTGTTAATAGCTAATGGTTTTACACTTAAGTCATTCTAGCTACAAAATTTAAGTTAGATCAACTGTGTGTGTAATGGATGATGTACCTGTAGAGATTCGACCCTTTTTCTTGGTGTGCGACATGGCAAATGTGATATTACGGAAAAAAGAGACCGCTGACACAGGTGTTATTTCTTTTTCAGGCTGTTTCAGGCTGATTTATCCATATCTGATGCCAGAAAGGTGGCCATTAAAACCCATATAATATATCTATAGATTTTTCTTTAGAAACAATCATAAAACCAATTTAATTTGTGCTCACTCATGTACACCGCAATATTTCCGGTCTTTATTATTTGCTTTTTTAATGAAATGTCATGCCTGCGGTTAAAAAGGATGTTCAGCCAATGTCTTTTGTTTACAGCAACATTCAGAGCAAGATCCATTACTCATATACATGGACACACCCCCGACAGACTATTTGCATTCAGTGTGACTTTCAGATGAGTAAACCCAAGTGTAAAATTCACTGGGATATCATGGTCAATTAGCTGAGGTTCAATTTCTATTACCGTCACAGCAGGAGCACTGCATGCTCAATGATATTACTCATTACTGTTTCTAAAACTAGTGTTTATGATTAGTAATGGGTCAGGGGCCTTTTTCTCATGGGTCGGCAATGGATTATTTTAGATGCTCATATCACCATCACTGAAATACAAGATCATTTCCAAACCAGGAATTTGTCCAAGTGCTCATTTTGCAAGCGTTTCTATTGTCACTGTGCATTTTATACAGTGTATGTGGTCACAGAGAGAAAAACAGGATATGATTACCAATTTTTCAAATAATAGCAAAGTCTGTTTAGCTTCTTACATGACATAATAGGTCTCCGTTTTTTTTCTCCATGTATTCACATTTCCTATTATTCAATGCCAGAAAAGTCCCTTTTGTCTCTGCCTCGTCTTAACAGCTTTGTCTGCCACCCAGTTTAAAAGCTGCATAAATGAATGATTGAGGTCACTGCATGGTCATGAAATTCATATTGCTAATTGGAGGATGTCTGCATTTCCACTTCAAAACAGTAGCTTGGAAAATCAGCTCTCAGGAAGAGAAGAGTAGATTGCCCACATGTCATCAATACATATCTGGCTGCTTAAAAAAAAAATCTACAGCTGTAGGTAGATGGTTTATATTATGGGGTATTCACAGAGTATACAATTCCATTTCCCAGAAATTGAATAGTTTTTTATACTGTTTAGTGTAATGTAATGTAAAGATTTCAATGAATGATGTGCTCTAGGTCTGGTGAGTATAATCAGTTATACCTCACAATCCGCTCTGTGTTAGACATTCAAAAGGATTTAATGGATTTTTCTGTCCCTCTAAGTATGATAAATTGATCCCAACTGCTGCAAAATATAAACCACAAAATTTACATTTTTTTTTCTGCTTGTCCTTCCCCAGTGTCTTATCTCTGTCCTTTCTTACTTTTCTGTTGTCTCTTACTTTGTCCTGCCTTGAAATTAAGTCTCGTAGTTAGCAACATTACTCAAAAAGTTATGAACAGATATTCAGGATAGCTCGGAAATGATACAAGGAACAATTGATTGTGATCTGGATCACATTCTGGATCTAGGAATTTTTTGAAGTATTCTTCACTATTGTGAGATAGGGCCATAGGTGAACTTGTATTATAGATGAACTATTAATAGGATTAATGTGATTCCAAATACTAAAGACAGGTTTATGGAATCTAATAATGGAGATAAACATATTTGGGACTATTGTTTTGTCGTGGGGGGGGGACTGAGCTGTTTGGTGGAGGTCTGCGCTCTCGGAGTGCTTTCGAGTTCACTTATAGGTTTATATTAAAAAAAAAAAAAAAAAAAAACTTTGTTAGCTAGTGTAGCAAAGAAACAAGACAGGAAACTACTGCAGAGAGAGGGGCGAATGACATGACACCAGAGGTGTTGTGGTTCATGGTCATCACCCTCAACCGCTACGGTGCACTAGACTGCCCCCCTTCTGATTCTCACTTTCTCTCTTTGTGTAACTCAGTCCTCACAACTGCCACTTATGTCTTCTTATTCTACACACAAGCATGCAGAGAACCCATTACAGAAGCTGCAGGGCCGGATCCACAAATCAAACTGTGTAAATAAGCAAGTTTTGTTCCTGCAGAGCAGTCGCTGCTGTTTCTATGACTACCTGTTGCTGGTCTCAAGGGTTACCAAGGACAACCTTCAAGTGTGTCACTGCATATGTGTATGTCTACACAGTTCATATGTGTGTAGTGGGAGGGGACAGATTTCAGTGTGTGTGACAGGTGACAATGACCAGACTTGGTCTAATTTCTGGTGTTCATTCTATTGGCTGTACTGTACATATCCCTGCCTTCATGGTATTATTCTGTAAACACTGTATAATTAATAGACAGTACTGTATAAACAAAGCTGCTTAATCTGCTTTTTTGCGGTGCAAATTGAAAATTAGTATCAGAATAAGCTGAAAAAATCCCATTGCATGCTGCTGTACTTTTACCTTGCACAGGCTTTTACCTTTATAGAGCAATGTGCAGTGTAATGTTTGTAATGAGTTTTGCCTTGTTGACCTCAGTCACGGAAACCTCCCACTGTCCTGCCTGTTCCACAAAAGATTCTTGGGAAGCCCCTGTGGTAAAAATGGGTTCTTGGTTTACAGTATGCAGCTTTCATCCCAACAATGTACAGTATGTTTACCTGGCAGCTGTAGCAAAGTGTAGAAACTGTCCATTAGTCCTGCAGCAATGAGGATGGGCTTGCATATGCGAGTTTGGGTGAATGTGTGTAAATAGACAGACTAATGGACCCGACTTAAATCCAAACACTGGAACTGGCAGGTGATCAATGCTGTTTACTTCCACAGGGTGAGATATGCAGGCTTCTCTTGGCCAATGCCACAAGAAGGCCTGATTGATCAGAAGATGAGAGGATTAAGTGTTTACCCAAAAATGTTGAAAAGGAAAAACATGACACTAGATAATGTCTGATTTGTACTTCTTCACTTTCCCCTTTATTCACTGGCATAAGCAACAATAATGTTGGCTTTCATTGTTTCCTTGAAGCCTGTCAAGATGTTTTCGCTCCCACTTCACTCTAAGCATCAACTAATGTGGTATAAGTGAAGGTGGAACCAGTAATGCAAAATTAATGAACTCTCTTTTGCTCATTTTCTTCCCCCTCCTCTTTATCCAGAACGTCAGCTGGCCAACAGTATGACCAGCAGCAGCTCTCTTCCTCCCAGTGTTGGTGGGATCAGTAAAGAGCTGGCGGAACTGCGGCACCTTGTTCAGTTTCCGGAGGAGATTGCTTGTATCCTCACTGAGCAAGAACAGCAGCTTTACCAACGGGTGAGATGTGTTTATTTTAGGATACCTACTGTAAAAACTAAGTAAATGACTAGCATTGGGGGAAAAAGGAATTATAAAAAACACACATTACAAGTTAGTTGGGGTGCAAAGGTAAAAGGTATTTGCCGCCATGCTTCCAGTAAAAACAATGTAATGACTTCCGTATTTTGTGTATAAACAGGTCTTCCCATTGGACTACCTCTGTTTCCTCACACGAGACCTGGGCAGTCCCGAGTGTCAAACCAAACGCCACCCTAACCTCAAGGCCTCGTTGTCAGCACCCATCATGCCTACCGAAAATGCCCGGCAAAGTAATGCCGTAGAGGACTTGGTGGCAAGGTTCAATGAGGTGAGGACTGCACTTTAAGGCTTTTTCTTGTTGCTATTTTATGTTTGTGAATGTATGAAAACATTGAATACAGATGCTAACCTCTTACAGTACCATGACTGTCATTCATCAAATTAGAAAAAGCTCATCTCATCAATGTTTTATCCTCATACTTTACACGTTTTACATCTGAGAAAAAGAATGTAGATAGGGCAGTAAAAATTCCATACTAACTCTAAGATTTGTGATATTTTTGTTGAAAGGCAGCACTTTCCTGTTGGTCACAAAGGTTGAGCTTCAGTTCTGATGGCTGTATAGAATTGGACAGTGCTGCATGCATTTTATGTGACATTAACGGGAAAAGTCTAGGCACAGGCAAAGGCAGTAATTGTGTTTTCCTTCAGCTGAACTTGCCCTGTTGTATTTGCTGTGCGAGTCATTCCTACTTATCATCTAATGACTGAAGCACACACTGTGTGTGCACATGTGCAAGTAGTCACTATGGTGTAAGTTGGTAAGGGTCCTATGTTTTTTTATGGAGAGTGACTTGGAGGATAAACAATCATAACACTGTATTGCAGAGAATAAGAAAGTGAGCGAGAGAGATTGATTGGAAATGGTGATGTCATCTTTAGGTTGCATGCCTTTCTCATCAGCTGGTTTTCATTTAAGTCAGTGAGAGAAGACACATGAAGTGTAGTTTCCCAAATGTGCATTGTAGCCATATATGGGCACAATGAAACCAGACTGTAATGACAACAATGATTCCCCTTTACAAGATACCCAAAGTTAGGTATCCGGACATTGTTCTGTAACAGCTTTGAGTGTACATAATGGTCCAGGATGCATGTGGATAGAATTATATCAGGTTATTATAATGAAGATGTGCATCAAGTGATTGTATAATTGTTTACAGTTGTTTGACTTTTTTAAACAAGGTCCTAGTCATGCTATTAGAAACTGGCTTCTGCTCCCAAACTATTATGTCCATTGCAGTGATTTTTGTATAAATATAAGTGTACAAATGCATTAACAGATATATGTTTTTTTCATTTTTTTCATAGAATAAAAAGTGACTAATACTAATATACTGTATGAATCTTTAGTTTCTAAGTGATCCACTCACGTGATTTTCAAGATTGTGTAGGGTCATGTTTCTTTTTACCCTCCTGGTAGACTCATTTTTGTAAATTTTGTTCTTGTTCATTTTCAGGCCATTTATGGGAGTGAAAGACTATGTGATTAGAAAGAGAGAGAGAGAGAGATCCCTTTGTTACTCTCTCCAGTGTTTAGCATTGACAGACACAATATGTGTTCATGCATTGGGTTTATAAGCGATCTCTGTCAACCTTGGTTATGTAATTCATGTATCAAGGAGAAATGCACCCTTATAATTCAACTAGTAACACAGATGGAGACAGACACACAGACAGACAGATGATACACAAAACATCAAAGGGGATCAACTTGTACCCAGATCAAGTTCTGTGCGTGTGTGTGTGTGTGTGTATGCGTGTATGCGTACTCGCTTATAAGAGTTGAAAATGTCAAAATGTTGGAGCCTTTTTTAAAAAAACACAATGTTAATGACTTTTCTGTTTTCCCTACCTGTTCCTCCCTGTTATCCTCTGTTTACTCCCTTTCTATATATGGCATCGTCACACATATTCTCTATTGTCTATTGTCTGCATAGACACTTTCGCTATCTGGAATATCAGAACATATGCCAACTCTGTACTATGCCTTGATCTGTGGCATTTCAAAAAGCCACTTTGCAGATGGTCAGAGTGGTTTTGATGGTGAGTGTAATCTAACCCTGCTGCTGACATGGCTCCACATCGTGTCATAACACTAGAGGTGACTGGTGCATGTACATCCTGGCAGACACAGAGCAGGGGAGCAACAGATTACACGCAGCAAGTTTCAGAAAAGACTCTCGCCGCCTTCAAAGCGTCTAAAAGCAACTCAAAAGTAATGATTCATTAAAAAGTGAACAGCGTGGTGTAGTCCAAATGGAGTGTGGCAAAGTCCTCAAACCAGAGATCTATTTTAGTTCCCTACATAGTAGAACGTTTTATGTTCAGTTTGTGTAACTGAACACATTATGGATTTGAGTGAGTTAACAGAGATGGATCACATTTTGAGTGCAACCGTCTGCTTTTCTTATGTCTGTACTTTTATCTCGCAGGATTGTATGAACTGCTGTGTGTTGGACTGTCAGTTTGAAGTTATTAGAAAACGTTTTAATGTTTGACAAATGCATTTATAATTTTGTTAAACACAGCAGTGCATACATTTGTGGATTTTAAACTGTGTATATATAGTCTGTATATGCTGAAGTAGTTGTGTGTGCATGCGTGGCCTAGTTAAAGTTAATGGGTCAGTATTGTGCATTTTGGGTTCATGTGTTACAACTTTTGGGCTTATTTGTGTAATACATTGAAAAATGAGCAGAGGAGAAATACATTTACTAGGGCTCCATCAGGTAGAGGCAGAATGAGAAGAAAACGCAATGTAGATCTTTGCACTTTGTTGCATATCTTCTTTGCTCCGTGTGCACATACTGTATATCTCTGTGGCTTTATTTAGTTCCTGTGAAGTCGGGCACTGGTGGGCTGCACAGGTTCTTGCATAACCCAGTAATAGATCTTGGGGCCAGGGGATGTTTTTACTGCCTGTAAGGGGGTTAGGAAGTTTTCAGTGTGTGTATACATGTGTGTGACTATATTTATTAATCAGTAACACATACTGTAGAAAGTAAGGCACAAGACAGCAAGAGGCAGTCAAATTGAAATCTGAGGTTTTTTTGTATTTAGTCAGTGTTTCTGCATTTGTGCGTCCATGACAGAGGATGTGACAGGAAGCTGAACCGATGCATATCTGCTTCTGCTAGCTTGTGTTTTGCCTACGCTACAGGGCACTCAGTGCAGGCACAAGGCATGGCTGATAGTTATCTGATCTCATTCTTTCTCCTATGTGTCACTGTGTGGTCAGTTCACAAACTCCTGTGCACACATGGCATTAGACCCAGGTTTCATTATCTAAGTTTGAATGATATGACTGTAGCTGTAAAAGCAAACACAGCCATATCATTCAAACTTAGATACTGAAACCTGGGTTGCAGTTTCATGTTGCTTTGAGTCTGCTGTTCCTCCAGTATCGAGGCTTGTGGAATACAAAGCTCATGACTGGTGCATTTGGATGTTTTCACTATTTTTTTACTTTAAATATTGCTCAATATATATTTTTATAAGAGTTTACAGCAGTCGTAACTTTTTAATGTCAAAATGATTTCTACAAAATGATGACCATTAATAATATAGAATGGAACACAAGTGAGTGCATAGGTATTCACCTCATTTAAGTCCTTTGGCCACAACTAAGGTATTCAATCTTTGTGGGTAGGTCTCTTTCAGCCTGCATGTCTGGATATTGTAATTTTCCCATACTTTGTTTTTGTTTTTGCAAAACTGCTTAAGCTCTGTCAGGTTGGATGGGATCAGGAGTGAAGAGTGACAAATTCTGTACCAGATTAATCTCTGGGCTCTGATTTGGCCACTCCAGAACATTCACAGTGCTGTCTTTAAACTGGGCCTGTGTAGCTTCAGGTCACTCTCTTCCTAGAAAATATACACTCCTGATCAAAAATTTAAGACCAGTTGAAAAATTGCAAGAATGTACATTTTGCACTGTTGAATCTTAAGAAGGTTCTAAGTAGTGCTTCAAAATGCATAAAGAACAAATGGGAGTGAGACAAGAAAAAATTTAGAGTAAGCAATTTATTGCAAACAACCATTAAACTGAAATAGGCTCTTCATCAGCTGAAAAGTTTAAGACCACAGCCTTTAAAAGCCCAAATCTTTGCAAAAATTTGGATTCAGTGTCATTTTGTGTCAGGTATCCACAATGTCATGACCTCCTGATGGCAAAGGCAAAAAAGCTTTCTCTCTTGAACGCAGTCGGATTGTTAAGCTGATGCTGAGGTTGGACGCAGTAAGACAGTCATTTTAAACTTCTTTTAAAGATCCTGAGGGTTATGAGAAAAAAAGCTAAGTGGTAGACCCAAAAAAATTTCACTGGCCCTGAGACGGAGTATCCAATTGGCTGTCCGTCAAGACACGGGATGATCCTCGGCCCAAATTAAGCTCGTCACTGGTGCCAACTGCAGTCC
>JAQQAE010019158.1:0-11003 GCA_029823295.1 Pseudamia nigra | reverse complement strand
CAAACCTCTCTTATCTTTTTAAATGGGTGAACTTGCACATTTTTATGTTGCCCAATACTTATTGTCCCCACTGTAGGATGTGAAATGCATGCTCTAATGGGTTAAGGTCTGGTGATTCACGAGGCCAGTCTAAAATGTTCCACTTTTCCCCTGATGAAGTCCTTTGTTGTGTTGGCAGTGTGTTTTGGTCATTGTCCTGCTGCATGATAAATTTCTTCCTGATTACTTTAAATGCGCTTCTCTGTAAATTGGCTGACAAAATGTTTCTATAGGCTTCTGAATTCATTCTATCATTCAAAGAAGTTTTTTAGAGCAGAATTATTAAGGCCACATCATCAGATGCAGACCACCCATCAGCAGTACGGATCTGAAGACCAGATTGAAATTGGAATAAAGTCTTGAGGACTGATGAGACCAAGATTAATCTTGGTCAAGGTGTGGAGAAAGGATCTGCTTATGATCCGAAGCTTACGATAGAGGCTCATCTGTGAAGTCTGGTGGAAGAAGTCATGGCTTGGACTTGTATGGCTTCTTCTGGAACAGGCTTATTAATATTTATTGATGATTTAAATCATAACGGAATACATTTCAGATGTCTACAGAAACACTTTGTCTGCCAATTTACAGAGAAATGCATTTAAACTAATCAGGAGAAAGTTTATCAACACACTGCCAACACAGAAAAGGACTTCATCAGGGGGAAAAAGCATCAATCACTGGATCTCAACCCAATGGAGCATGCATTTCACTTCCTAAAGAGGAGACTAAAGAGAGAAACCCTCCAAATAAACTTCAGAGCCAGAGAGTCCTGCATGAAAGATAGGAATAGACAACAGAGAGGGAGCAAGCGCAAGACTTCTGGAAGAACACAAAGTTACATATGCTTTGGCTTGTTAGAATCTTGTCATTCTGATGTAGAGTATGTTTGCACAGTGTTGTATTTTTTGCACCGTGATATTGTCTGTTCTATTGCTGTAAATAGCAGTCAAATTAGCTGGCAGCTAGAGCACCAATTTGTTTCCTTGCGTTGAAGGTAGCATTTAAATTAATTCGACCAAAATGGTTGAATCACAGAAATAAATTGTATGCTGTGCAGTGTGTCTTTAACCGAATGAATTACCCCGTTTTGTCTGAACTGCCATGTCGTCTTTGCATGTTTTTTTTTTTTTTTCACATTCCTCAGAGCAAACATGTTTGTTGTCCAACATCAGCGGAAGATCGAAGGGTCGAGCTGTTTTCCTCAGACGCTGCATTCATACCTGTCAATTACACATCACAATCACTGCATCGAGCCCACAAAACCCTCCACCTCTCGGCTCAGAGTGGAAGGAATTTGCTGGGTGATTGCGAGTGCTGGCAGAGCATGTCGCAGCAGGTGAAGACACGGGTTGTTGTTGGAGCGAATTAATTTGTAGCTGCTCTGTGTGTACGTAATGGAGACAACCTGCTGCCTCGTCCCTCCCAGGCAATTCCCTGGTCACATGAAAGGCGGAGGTACTTCACCTCTCATCCACTCTTGTCCCACAATAATCACAGAGATAGGTTGTGGAATATTGTACATTTATGTAATTTGCTATTAGTTCAGTCAGTGTTTACATCTCTTCCTTTATCATCACAGAAAATGACATCTTCTCTTCTGTAGCATCACTCATTGTTTGGGAATGTCCTCACAGATGTTAACTATGTTCTGGCATCTTGCTGTTGTTTTTGTGGTTGATCAGGATGTTCTGCCTCAGTGTGTCACACAGCAAGAATCTGTGAAACAATCATTAGATTTCAGTGCCTCAAAGTAGCTCCAGGTTGATTTATTCACATAATAACATTTAAGAAGTGTTGATTCTCCCAGGATACAAAAACAGTTCAGTTTTTACACCCATCAGCCGCTTTGTTAGGTGCATTTCAGAAGGCATCTTGTGAACTCAAATATCTAATCAGCCAATCAAGTTGCAGCAACTAAGTGCACTCAGGCATATAGACATGGTCAAAACAACCTGCTGAAGTCTAAACCAAGCATCGGAATGGAGAAGTCAGGTGATCTGAGATACTTCGGATGTGGTATGTTGTTGATGCCAAATGGGTTTGTCTGATTCTTTCACAAACAGCTGATCTGCGGGTATTTTCACACTCAAAATTTACAGAGAATGGTCTGCAATAGAGAAAATGTCCACTGGGCAGCACGATGGAGTAGTGGTTAGCACTTTCAATTAAGAAGGTCCTGGGTTTGATCCCCACGCTGGTCTGCTGTGCACTTCTGTGCAGAGTTGTGTGTTCCCCCACCTGTCTGCATAGCGTTCCTCCCAGTACTCCAGTTTCCTCCCACAGCTCAAAAACATGCATATAGGTTGATTGTTCCTCTAAAGGGAACAGCCGAAAGGAAAAGAAGAAGAAGAAGGTTGGTTGTTCCTCTGAACTGCCCGTCGGTATGGATGTGAGTGATTGTCAGCCCTGCAATAAACTGGTGACTTGTCAAGAGTGTACCTTTCCTTTGCTCTGAATCAGTTGGAATAGGCTCGAGACCACTCCACCTCCCTCAAGGATTAAGGGGAAGAAAATGAATGAATGAATGACTGACAGCTCTCTGGAAAAAAATGCCTTGAAAAATCTTAATTCCAGACCTCAGAGGAGAATAGCCAGTTTGGTCTGAGCTGACAGCAAGGCAACAATATCCACTTGTTACAACCAAGAAATGCAGAAGAGCATCTCTGAATGCACAACACATTAAACCTTGAAGCTGATGGGCTGCTGTCTGCGCGAAACAAAGAAATTTCCCCAGTATGGGACAAATAAAGTTTTATCTTATCAAGCAGCAGCATGAGATCACACTGGGTGACCCTCCTGTCAGCTAAGAACAGGAATCTGAGGCTACAATTCACACAGATCAGCAAAATAAGTCGGTTTGGACAAATGTTGCCTGGTCTAATGAATATTTTTGCTGCAATATTTTGATGGCACTGTCAGACACTGACAAACTACATGAAGGCATGGATCCAACCTGCCTTGTTTCAACAGTTCTCCAAAGTCTCTCTGAGTACCGTAGTATAGCTCAGCATGCTCATTTATCAGAGATATTCTGCATTTTAAAAAAACATGCTACTGTATATGACACAAAAATAACACATCAAGGGTTTTATCTTATTTGAGAGGGAAAATGTATCTTAAAGAATAATGTCATTTAAAAACAATAAAAAACAAAGTATTGCTCTCTTGGAAAGTATAAAAATCTGAAAATTGGACACAGAGACCAACAATGAACACCCTTTGACACATACCAGGACAAAAGCAGACATCAGTATCTATTAATAAAACAACAACAAGCAACAACTGAACAACAGAAACAAAAGGACAATACAAAACATTACAAGTTACAGCTCAGTAGTCACAGATTTGTCTTTATATAAGTCATACAGTATAATATTACTGAATCCTTTTAAATCAATGTATAGTTTGTAACAGTCCTGAATCAGTGAACAACTATAGTAGACAACAATTGCTCAATAAACCAGAGATTTTCACTTTCAAATGATTTAACTTTTATTATAACTGAGTGAAGAGCACACAAAATTTTCTCAGCCAGGTGATGAGAAGCTTAGCTCTGTGATCATGACTTTACTGATGTCTGGTTAAGCTCATTTGAATGACTTAATAACTGTTATGTCATAAGACCTGCAGACTCAGTGGTATTTCAACAACCTCCAGAATAATGTGATTATAGTTTTTCCTCCTTCCTTTATTTAAAAAACCTTTTGTCAAGGTGTAAAAAATAATCAACTTTCATTGATACATTACAACATTGTGATGATTTGATCAACTTGTGGTGGAGACAAACTGGCTGCAGAGACATGGAAGCGATAAAGATGAACATCTGCCGTGGTCTGTGGTATGCTGAGAATCTGTAGACGAGCTAAAAAGCAGCAGAGATATTGAGTCAGACTGTGGTATTGCTGGAATGTTTTGTAATGATGTTTACATTTTCCATTGTGCTTGTCTTTCTGCCACAGCTGGGAACAGTTCATCTTACATAAGAGGACTGTGTGCAATATTATTGTAAGGCTTAAAAGCACTAGTGTGAAATTTTTATGCAACAGCACATACTCCCAGCAGGTCGAGATTTTTATTAGTGTTTATAAATGAAATAATTTTATCCCTGTCAGTCTCTGTTGGCTTTAACATATTTCCTGTTTGTTCTGTGCAGCAAGGACTTGTTTCATTGCAGGCAGGCAAACCCACGATCATACAGCTGCATGTTTCAGGCATTATGAAGAGACCACAAGCTGTTCACAATGCCTGTCCCATCTTGATACAGCAGATAAGTAGAAAAGGGAGAGATGCAGTTGAAAATCTGATTCTTTTCAAAATGCTTCACACTTCAGTTCTGGATATTAAGAAAAACTTTGGAAAAACTTTTAGATTTTTGCATATCCTTCTGCTGTGTGTCCATCATCAGTCTTTCTTCTCATGTTAGAACTCATTTCTTTTTTCTGGCATAATGTCTTACAAGTGATGCCTCAAATCCCCTTCAGTCTTCAGTCAGTTTTAAAGGGTTAACTCCAGTTCACAGTTTGTGCTATGCCTAAATAAAAAGGTCAGTATGTTTTTGTTTGCAAATAAATATAGCACTATTCCTAAATGAAACAGGCATGATTTGAAATGCTCTGTTAAAATACTAGCACTCTTTAAAACAGCAATTGAAAAAAAAATATATAGGGACTAATAATTTTGATTTCAGCTGTATCCAGTGCAATGACAGCACAGACTATTACACAGTCAGTTGTAAAAGCTTATTCACTTTCACGAAAGGTGCATTTTTCCATTCATATGTTCATATTTTGCATAAAGTCTTTGATAGCATTGTACAACTGTCTGGATTTGTAAATCTTATATTTTTAATGGTGAAGTCCTGTAATTGTCTCGTGAATCAAAATTCCACCACATGCTCTAAAACTTTGGACTGAGTCCAATCAAAAAACATCCAGTACTTTATTAAATTTCAATTGAAGATATTTATTTGATCTTTGTTTAACTGGGCCAAGACAATAGGTATTAAAATAGTTCAATTAACTAAAAGTACAAAGACCTGACAGTGAAAATACTTCAATAGGATCAAGAATGCTAGTCAACACAGCATGCATCTTCAGTCATCCTAGTATGCCTGTCTATCGTATAGTTCCTTTTTTACCTGCACCAGATGTTGAAGGAATCTGAAACGCTATCTCTTCTCAGTCATCCTGTGGTTAGATAAGCTACACTTGCTAGCGCCCTAGTAGCTACAGCTATGGCTGCCTTCAACTCTGCAAAAAAGTGCATGAGTTTGTGTACCTATGAGGTTGTAAGTTATGTTGACTGGTCCACTACAAACCATTAGCTACAATGTAAGTTCTCAACATCTGGACTGCATCTTTAAGTAAAAGTATCACCAGGGCAATGTACCTGAAAAGTCAAAAGTCATATTATGGTTATTGTGCTGCAAAATGATCCTTGCCAGTGTTTTACGAAACAGTATTTGATATTTTGAATTAATTTTAATGTTGTGCAATGTTAAGTTTGCGTTCATCTGAGCTACTTGCATACATTTGGTTGATTAATCTACTAAACTGAAATTGTATTCTATTAAATCATCATATATCCCTCCTTGAATCGCCACCTTACCACAGTGGATGGGTTTGCATGCCTGAGTGATCCTGGGAGCTTTGTTATTGGGGCATTTCACCCCTGATAGGGTCTCCCAAGACAAATGGTCCTACTGTAGGTGACAGACTAGACTGCTTTCACACCTACAGCATTTAGTCTGGAGTCCGGAACACCTGCAAGTTCGGTTCGTTTGGGCTAGTGTGAAAGTGGACCAGTTTGTTTTGGTCCGGACTAAAGAACCAGACCGAGACCACCTTTTTGAGGTAGTCTCGGTACGGTTTGGTACGCCTCCATCCGAACTCCAGTGTGGTTCGCTGATGGTGGGAATGCTACCCAGCCCCGATTCGGTCCAGCTGTCTATAATGTAGCACTTTTTGGTCTACGGAGGCTTCCGTAGCAAGCTGTGATGTACATTTCAAGAAGCTAGTAAACCTCTCCATGTCAGAGTCTTTTGATACGTCTTCTCCATGCCAAAAAGAGTGTTTTCGACCCGAATATGATTTCCATGCTGGAACAACAGCAGTATTTGTGCTTTTTGCACAAACAAATGATAATAATAAATTGCCACAAAAACAAGTAAAATAGTACCATTCATTATTCCGAAATAAAGCCAGATCCGATATTTTCGTCTGGATTTTCCCTCTACAAATGCTGTGCCAATCAGCTCTCACTTACGTCACCCAAAAACACAGTATTTTTTCAACAGCGCCACCACATGAGTGGGGGGATATACAACATTCATAGTGGTTGGTTTGTTAGGAAAAACACTGGTGTGAATGTGGACCGAACTAGTTGAGAATTGCAACATTGTAGAAACTTCTGGGCCCAATCGAACCACTGTACCGGACTAACAGGTGTGAAAGCACCCTAAGAGTGAAGCGAGTCACAACACCCTTATGACTATGCCTTCCTGTGGGCCCACCACCTGCAGGAAGGATCGTAAGGGTCTGGCCTGGGTCCGGTGTGTGGTTTGGGTGGCAGCCAAAGGCAGGGGCCTGATTGCCAAAACTAGCTCCAACTGGGAGGAGGCCCTGGGGCAGACCCAGGACGTGCTGGAGGGACTACTGTATGTCTTTCAGCTGGCCTGGGAACACCTGGGGGACCCCCACAGAGGAGCTGGGGAGAGGGAAGTCTGGGCTTCTCTATTTAGGCTGCTGACCCTGTTATCCCTGACCAGGATAAGCGGAAGATAATGGATGGATAAATCATCATGTACTGTATGTCTGTAGTATCATTATCCTGTTCCGACCGTATATCTGTGGACTGTCAACTTCTCATTAGTTTAGAAATTGGGCCACTTCACAGGAAGAGGATTCAATTAATAACTCGTAAATCTGTCAGACAAATTTAGTGGAGTGTAAAAAGTCCAGTGTTCCTCTCGTGTAGTAGTTGCCTCAAATTTGCATTTAAACATAGCAGTTTAGTAAGAGTATGTATGCTAGTTACAATTCAATAGTGTGGAATTGATGGGAAATGTAATACAAATGCTCTAAAGAGTAGTGACAGATATTTATTCTCAGAAAAAGAAGCAATAAAAGTATCTATGTCTGTGAGAAGTTCTCATGTCAAAAAAATTAATAAATGTCAAAATGGACAGTTTTATAGTGTATGAGATGATTGTGTATAATTTGGAATATGTTCTTGAAGGCTCAAATATCTTGCGCAAGCTTGAGTCAGTATGTTATTTCTGTCAAAGGTACATGGTTTAAAAGGGAAAAAAACACTACAGAAACAAATGTGCTGGCTGATTAAAATCCTGCACTAAACCACTAAATCGTCAGGCTTGTATTGAGATGTATAATTCACGGAGTATTCTGCACCCTTAAGTGTTGCAGTCTTTTGTGACTGGGTCATGAACTCTGTCAGGTTTAATCCTGCACACCCTTTACGCTGAAGTGACTGGTGAACAGACTGGAAAATTATCATTCCTATCTCTCTGTAGATCAGCCAGAAACAAACAGTTATATCCTCTTACACTCGTCTTTGTTTCTTACTGGAGGGGTTGGCACTGAGCTCCTCTGCCTGCTGAGGATTTGTGTCCTGGCCTTGGTATGTTGGCCATCTCTGGCAGTTTGCTTTGGCAGGCTGTGCACGTCTGCCCGGTCCTTTCTTGACATTGCTGTCATAGCCATGCTCTGCAGTGGGAATTTGCTCCATACCTTTAACCGAAATTTTAAAAAGTATTGTATTTGTTTAACAGAGCTTGTCAGATAAGGATTAGTATAAACTTTGTCACCTAAGGGGAATTGAATTTTATGCAACAGTGCCACACATAGCTGCATTACAATCAGGTACATTCATCATCAGCAACAGACAGACACACAGAATTTTTTTTTTTTAAATCAACACTGTCACAAGTGTAGGTTGTTTTCCTTCATAAACCAAAGATGGAGACAGCATTTTGCTGGATATTACACACTCTTCTTCTTCAAAAATGAATGATATATATTGTAGCAAACAAATAGTCAAAGAATTGTCCAAGTATCAATGAGATGAAATAGCAATAAAATTTACAACAGTAGCTCTTACAAGGACAAATAAAATTAAAGGTCCCATACTGTGTGACTGAGTCTTCATGTATAGATTTAATTGTATTTGTTATAAAGGAAGAACAGTTGAATTTTTTATTTTTGTAAGTTGTCACATCAAAATAAAGACGTAACAAATTTTATCAGTGTTAATTGCATTTCTACCGTGGAATTTATGTGGAACTCAAGTCAACATGGACTACGCATGTCTGACAGACAGGATGAAGACGTAAATAAGATCAAATAAATAAGATAAAATGTCTATAACAAGAGGCAATATACTGTGAATAAAAATAGGAATTAAAATGTAGAGCAGTGCAATTAAAATGCATCAGTCCAGCCCCCAAGAGCCAGTGGAATTCCAAATCTAAATGTGACTTTTAAAGGATCTAGTCATACTCAAGCTAACGTTAGCCCCACACCATGACTCACTGGGCAATATTCCTGACTTCTTTTTTTTCTTCTGTTGTGTTTTTTTTTTTTTTTTTTTTTTTAGAAAATTGTCCATTAAGAAGTGCATTATTCTGTGTTGACAGTAGTCTTGTGTCAGAATATGATCCCAGGTCACCATAGGAATTACGTGGTTCAACCAATGAGAGCATGTATGGATGAAAAGTGGGTAGATTCGACACCTCGTACTGAAATCAAAGCTGGTGTGTCAGAATTACAAAATCAAAGAGAAATCAAATCAACACACTCGATTTTGTCAACACCATTACAGAAGTCATTCACAGACACAGAGTCATATGGATTTAATTGTACAGGTAAGTGCTAAGATATGAAACCTTTAAGATCAACTCAATAGTGCTAATGACTAAAATAACAACAAAAATAAGAAATACAGCAAAATAAAACAAGGCCGTACCAAAATGAATAAAAGGCGTTGTTCTCTGATCAAAGCTCTGAATGTTGGTAGGAAGGAGAGATTGAAGGGTTTACATTTGTATGTGATGACTCTGTAGCATCTAAAGGTAACACTTTATATTCGAATAAAGAATAAGGGAAAGGGCCTTAAAAAGTCTTTGTGCCCCAAAATTGGTGGTATAACTGGAACTGTACGATGGCGGTTTGTACTGTATATGTTTAGCAACCATTTTATTTGTATAGTTACAGTATGGCAACTTCCTTCCTTAATTCCTTTTTAATTTCAAAGGAAGCTTCAAAGTTCTAGAACATCAGATAACTGACTATAAATCCCATAAAAGACCCTTGTCCTAACCCAATAGCAAACTGAGGCTTTGTATTGAAGTAGACTGTCCAGAACTGCAACAAGTGTTTTAGTCAGACAGTCAACTTTGATGTTTGGTCGGTACAAAGTTCCCTCTTATAACACACAAAAAAAATATGTCCTCCTTTTATTTCAGCGTCTTCATCCAGGTGCACATTCTACCCTCTCTCCCATGTGGAAGCAGAGTCGATGTGTTTTTCCTATTGTCGTGCAAATAAGGCTGTGGTTATTTATTTTTTTTATCAGGGTCATGGACACGCTGGGCCTCGCAGGTTAGCCTGTGAGAACATCCAGCTGCGTTTGAACCGAGCTGTTCTCACTCCCACTGGCCTTGGACTATTCACCTCCACAGCCCAATCTGGCAAAGAGAAGGCTGCTATTCATGAAGCTTTTATTCCATCATCACACATAAGACAACACAATACAGTCTGTGTGTTATGTGACGACTGAAAAAACTCATGCAGAAGCAGCATACATAGATATGCTTGCTTCCATGCTTACAGCAGCATTCACACAGTACGGTAGTTCAATACCTCAAAAATAGATGTGTAACTCTTCCTCTTGAAACACATTTTAAAATTTATACTGGCATTGTTCTGTAATTTAACTGACAATACAATAATAGAAATTGGAATCAGTTTCTTAGCTTTTAGTTTGGTAAACATACAGTATCTCTCAGATCAATTTGCTCTTCTGTACTGAAAATAACTTTGGACCCTCTGACAGTGACTTTGTGTTTGCGTTGAACATTAGCTGCATTATTCTTTCCCTTGTTGTGAGGGTTGTGTCAGGAAGGGCATCCGATGTAAAACCCTATGCCAGATCAAACATGCGAATCATTGGTATTTCGCTGTGGCGACCCCTGAGGGGAGCAGCCGAAAGGAGAACAACAACATTCTTCAGTCTACCAAATCACTAAATTTTATAAACCTGGGATTTATAAATAAATGATTTGAATGTATTGTTTTAATGCTTGATGCTGATACTTCCATGCAGTATATCAAATAAGGAAATATCAGTGAGCCATGTCTTCTTCTTCTTCTTTTCCTTTCAGCTGTTCCCTTCAGGGGTCGCCATAGCGAATCATCTGCCTCCATTTCACCCTATCCTCTGCATCTTCTTTTCACACACCAACTACCTCCATGTCCTCCTTCACCACATCCATAAATCTTCTCTTTGGTCTTCGTCTAGACCTTCTGCCTGGCAGTTAAACCATATGATGATCTAGATTTATACAAGATTACAAGAAAATGTTCCCGTAATATATTCAGTGTGATTTTTCCATGATCAATTCCAATCCCAAGGAGAATGCAGCCATGAGAGGGGGCACAAGCCAGTGTTCTTTCTTACGCCGGTCCCAAGCCCGGATTAATGCAGAGGGTTGTGTCAGGAAGGGCATCCGACGTAAAACCTACGCCAAATCAAACATGCAAATCATTAATATGACTTCCAAACTGGATCGGTCGAGGCCCGGTTAACAACGACCACCATCAGTGCTGTTAACCAACAGGGTGCTGGTGGAAACTGGACTAGTGTTGGTCAAAGAAGGAGAGGCGGGAGGTGTGTCCGTAGGCAGAGAGAAGAGGAAAGGCAAGAGTCTAGGACTGAGAGTAGGGACT
>JAQQAE010019157.1:0-11004 GCA_029823295.1 Pseudamia nigra | reverse complement strand
TGGGCTTCTCTGTTTAAGCTGCTGCCTCCATGACCCTGACCAGGATAAGTGGAAGATGATGATGGATGGATGGATGGACGGATGGATGGATGGAATAATGGATGGATGGACGGATGGATGGATGGATCTCTGTAATGATGGGATTATGCTCTTTTGATTTATTTTTCGTCTATGCTGGCTTTTGCGACGTGAAATCAAGACAAATTAACAAAACTATGAAATATTTTTGCCTCCTTCATGTCATTTCCATCTTTTTTGCATCTGTGTCATTGTATCGTTCATGCTGTTGTCTTATGTATGTTTTTGTATCTTTTATGTTACTTATTAATCCTTTTTGCATGTTTGTCATTTTCGTCTTGTTGCATCTTTGTTCCATTTTTTCATCCTTCTATATCTATATCTTTTTTTTTTACATCTTTTTGACTCTTAAGTGTCTTTTAAGTCAGTTTGATCCTTTTGTGCCTTTTTCGCTCTCTTTTTTTGTCTTTTCCATCTTTTCAGTCCTTTACATGTTTCTAGGCCTTTTTTACCGGTGATACTTTTTACATCTTTCATGCAGAAATAGATTTGTACCTGTTGTGTCTTTTGTGCATCATCCAAAGCCTGAGTGACTGTGTTTACCTGACATTTAACTTCTGAAAACTCTGAGAGAGATGAACTGTGTCTTTGTTGACTGTGACAAGTTAAAGTCTGGCCTTGAAGTTGTGGCTCCAAATTTCACTTCAAGTTTCTTTTCTTACGTGTTGCTAAGGACGACGATGTGGGCTGCGGCGTCGCTATGCTAAATTTGTCGCAGATTCACGCAATCAAACAACCGCTTTTGTCATTTTGCATCTTTATTCCTTGTTGTTTTTGCATAATTCTTCCATCTTATCATTTTCATGTGTCTGGGTTTTTGTGTTTTCTTCATCTTTTTGCATCATTTACATCTTTTTTGTATCTTTTTGTTTTTGTCTTTTCGCAGCGTGCATGCACACCGGATGGATCAGTGCAATCGCTTGAGGACACCTCAAACTTTTTGTCTTTTACATCATTTTCCTTTATCATGTTGTGCCTTTTTTGCATCGTTTTAAGCATTTGTTTGCATCTGCCATTGTTTTAGTCTTTTTGCAGCTTCTATGTCTTATATGTTTTACATCATTTTCATGTGTTTTGCATTTTTTGCATCTTCCATGTCATTTTCATCGGTTTGGGTCTTATATGTTGCATTATTTTCATCTTTTTCCACCCTTGCATCATGTTTGTTGACAGCATTAGCATCTTTTTGCACATTTCATGCTTTTTGTCTTTTTTGCAGCTTTTATGTGCTTTTGCATCATTTACATCTGTACATATTTTATAACATTTCATCTGGTTTTACATGTCTTCTCATGTTTTTTCCACTTTCACCTCTTGGGGCCTTTAGTGTCAATCTTCATTTTTGCATTTTTTCCATTATTTTCATTACAGTATTTTATTCTTGCATCTCTTTGCACCTTTTATGCTGTTTTTGTCTTCTTGTGTCTTTTTTGTATTTTTGCACAATTCTTCCATCTTATCATTTTCATCCGTTTGGGTTTTTATGTGGTCTTTTTTCATGTCTTTTTGCTTCATTTACATCGTTTTGTATCTTGTACTTTTTTGTTTTTGTCCTTTTGCGTCTCTTTTACGTAGGTGAGCACACCAGATGGATCAGCGCAATAGTTTGAAAACAGCTGAAACTTTTTTTACACCATTTTTCCTTTTATGTGTTAGTTTGCGTTCTTTTTTTTTGCAGTGTTTTAAGCATTTGTTTGCCATAGTTTTTGTCTTTTTGCAGCTTCTACGTTTTACCTCATTTTAATGTTTTTTTGCATCTTTTTGGCTCTTCTATGGCGTCTTACGTTTTTGCATTATTTTCATCTTTTTCCATCATATTTGTCCACAGCAGTTGCATCATTTTGCACCTTTTTATCTTTTTTGTCTTTTTGCATCGTTTACATCCGTACATATCTCACAACGTCTGGTTTTACGTGTGTTTTCATGGTTTTTCACATCATTTTCACCTTTTCGGGCCTTTTGTGTCAATCTTCATGTTTTTTCATCATCATCATCACAGTGTTTGCATTTTTACATCTCTTTGCACCAATATGATGATTTGTCTTTTTGTATCATTACATCTTTGCATATGTTAAGTTTCATCTGTTCTAAATTTTTTTGGCATTTTTAAGTGTCTTCATGTTTTACTAATTATTTCAAACTGTGCAGCTCCTTCAACTTTCCCTCATATAAGCCTTTAAACTTGAATAAAGTAGTGACTTGACTAATCCTCGACGCTGACTGATTTGAACATCACTCTGACCGCGTCTTGCTGCGTTACTTACCTTCCACCATCTGCTTGAAACTGCCACTGTGTTCGGTAACCTGACGCCTGTGTGTGTGTGTGTGTGTGTTGATACCACACTTAAACACAGTTAAAAGCGGCGGCGTCGACGCACAGTGGCCTCGCGCATTAGTATGACATGACATCGGGTCCCGTGAAAGATGAGAGGGCGCGAGACACAAAGGACGAGGCCCAAGGGCGTGAGAAAAGAAAGCGGCGTCTTGTGCTGTAGACATAAAGTTAAACTGATAAATGAGAGCGTCGGTGACACCAGAGCGTCACGGCGTACGTTTGTGACCGTGGAGATGATAAAGGATGCGGCGAACACCACCGATTTCCATTTCGTGTTGAATTCTGTTTCTTTTGTTACCGGGTATTTCAAGGTTAGCTCGTAAGTCACGCTTCAAGTATTTGTATATGGGAATTTTTGACATTTTTTGACTGAGTGTGAGTTTGTATTGATGTGTGTGAACGTGTAGGTGTGTGTGTGTGTGGGCTTCCAGTGGGGATTGTATTTCGGTCAGTCAAGCCTGACAGATAACAACCCACCGAGCTCGTCACATCTATTATTGAGGGGACGGGAAATTGATCGGCTCTAACGGTGAATGTTACCCTGTCTTCAGCACCTCGGTTCCTCTTTCTCTGTTCACCGCTGCTGCTCTCGCTACACGACTTTTCCTCCATCCATCCCGTCTTTGTTTCTTTCCCTCTCTGCCCTTGTTTTCAATCATCCGGTTACTTCTACTGCCCGTCCATGAGGGATATGGATCCATCGCTGAGGTCGATGCCATGCACATCTCTATGCATTTCCAATTATTTAATACATTAATGATACACGTGAAGCCACTGTATCATACACGCCAAAGAACTGGGCAGCATGACTAAAAATGCAATTACGGTAAACTTTAAACTAGTGGCTTTTTCAGGACCGATACCACTTATTAGTAGTTAAGGAGGCCGATAATCAATGTTTGGAGCTGATATTTGTGTGACTTTCACACAAACAGACACTATTCTCCACATGACATACATTCAACCCTTTGATAATACGTAGTCTGAGTGTTGACAGCCGGACCGGACGAAATGTGATGGTAAAAATGAGTCGGCCTTCATCTCGGCGTACTTCACTGCAACAAACAAGACTGAATTGAATTTATTACGCACTCTCTCTCAATCACACACAGGCTTCTACAATCACGGACCGTTTCCACATCAATGTCACCAACAGCATTGTTTCAAGTAATTCAGACATGTCAGGAGGTGCTACTAGCTTAGCAGAGCTGAGGCTAATGTTTACTCCGCTCTTACATTATTCTGCTGCACGGCTCTGCCACTTACGCAGACTGTGGCTTGTTTAACCAATCAGATGGCGCCGTGGGCGCAACAACGCTGGAGACAGAAGTGGCAGGAGAGAGAGTGAGAGGGGTGGCACCGTCTGAGCCGAAATAAAACCGTTTTTAATTCATTTCTTGATATCGGCCTGTGGGATTAAAAAAAAAAAAAACAACGCCGATACGATATACATCAAAATTCCAAATGTCGGCGCCGATAATCGGTCGACCCCTCCTTCAAAAACCCCCCATAATCACTCATATCAAATTTTAGTGCCCGTTTTTAGCAGATTGTTGGTCCTGAGTGAAAAATGAAGAGACCAGACTGTTACTTGTGTTTTTTAAAGTATTTGTAAAAAGGTAAAAGATAATGACAAGGATTCAAAATGGACAAAAATCTGAAATGAGGGGCAATAAAAGATGCAAAAAGTGTGTGAAAGACCACAAAGAAAAAGATGCCATAGGACAAAAGATGTTACAGGGTTATGATTTTATAGTGATATGTATAATGCATGAGATTTGGAAAAAAAAATAGCCACATGTAGTGTTTGATTTTGAGATTTACTGCTTATTTTGACACCGTAAGAGCAATTCAAAAAGCCAAAAAAAAAGACTTAAAAGTGCAAAAATGATGCAATGAGAAAACATGCAACAACATGAAAATCATAGTAAAGTTGCAAAAATATTTAAACGATGCAACGGGCATAGAAATGACAAAATACGAAAAGATGCAACATGATAAAATTATATTTATAAGAGAGAAACTCGGCTGTAGTATTTGATTTTGGGATTTATCCCTTGTTTTGTGTCTGAGGTGTTATTTAACCAACCATAAACATAAACAAACCAAAGAATGTATTTCACAATAACAGTAATGATCATTTTAGCCTCGATTTCCATTGTAAACCACTGGGATTTGATATGGTTTGATTCAACACAGATTATTCAGCAATAGAAAAGAGAAGCAGACACTTCTGTTTTTACCTGATTGCTTCTTCTTCGTTAGACATCAAATCATAATTAACCAAAAAACACAGTTGGGTCTCTCTGGTCCTGCAACTCAGCAAGGATCTCATTTGTGCTCAGTCTGACAAAACAAGTCAAACCAGTCGTGTGTGTGGTTTAAAACCCGTCCCTCTTTCCGGTACCTGCCTCCGGTGTTAAATCCGGCCGATGTCTCCGCGGCAGCCCTGCTTTTTTAGACTTGTGCAACATTTGGCTTCAGGACTTGATGAAAATTGGCCGCCGACAGCTGAAGAGACGAGAACAACTCAGAGACGGGGAAACAATCTAGCGCTAAGTATGAAATCTCTGATCGGGATGCGTTTCCAAAAGATAAAGGACACAAGCGGCTCGCAAAGTATTCATAAATTCATATCCTACTTGGCAATGAATTTTTTCTTAATCCCCCAAACATATGAATCCGAAGTACAGCACTGTGCAAACATTTATGCACCTTGGGTTTATTATCTTGTCTTGTCAAGTTGCTAATGACCATAAACATGCAAAAAAAAGAATAAACCTTTTGGTAAAATCAGCATGGGACGTAGAACTTGCCAATATCCAACTTCAGTTTGTTGCTTTTGTGGGAAAAAATACAGAAAATACTGCGTGTGCACAGGATAAACACACAAATAAGAGCAAAATTGCTTCAACAGGAAGGAATCCATATTCCGGCTCTTCTGGATGTGGAGGAGCGGTAGCTCCAGATGGATGGCAGGAATCTCATTTCAATCACCTTTATCCACAACCTTCTTTGGGTCACTACTCAAAGCTGCAGTGCTGTGCATTAATTTTAGGAACCTTAGGTTTGCTGTCTTCGGTTCATAATGACGATACATCTGCACAAAAATGAATAAACTTCATGCTACAGTTGGTCTGGAGGTAGAGCTGGCAAATATCCACCTTGCTTTGTTGTTTTTGTAGGAACTGGAGATAAAATGACAGAAAATAGGTGCACAGTATAAACACATAAAAATCAGACCTAAATGGCTTCAATGGGTAAAAATCCATATTTAGTGTGACATCCATCCCTGTGGGTTAAAGAGGAACAAACAATATTGACTTGTGCTGAATGAAGCCTGGTTTAAGTGAATAGATCTCTATTAAGTGTAAAAGGAGGAAAGACTCAACACTGACACTTCACTCTGGAAACTGAAAGGTTTGTGTGTTTTCTGGTTTTACTGCATTTCAGAAGTTCACGTTCATGCCATTTGGAATTTTATTAATATGTGCCTCATAAAGGGCCATAAATCCATCATCTGTCAAATTATTATCAGCGCATTTCTAACATAACCTGTTGCAGCTTTTTGAACCAGTTAGGAGAAAGTACAGTGGTGCTTGAAAGTTTGTGAACCCCTTATAACGTTGCATGTTTCAGCATTAATATGACGTAAAACATCATCAGGTTTTCACCTGGGAATAGAAAAGGTGTTGGCGGTGTCATGGTCTGCGTCGGGGCCAGAACGGCTTGACGTCACTGATGGAACACTAGTTTCTCACACAGTGACTCCAAGTTGTTGTACGGACGTGATGCTGCACAAATGGGCTCGTCTGGCTGTAGCAGCTACGTGCCGTCGACGTGTCCATCCGTTTTCTCGGTGTGCACCGCTTCAGCACCGTCCCTCACGACTGCGCGCCATCCAGCCCGGTCGTTCGCCAGCGTCTCCGGTTGCTGATGCCCACCAGGCCCAGGCGACCTTTTTAAACGCTGTCGACCGCCGGGCCTTGTCGCCTCCTCGAGAAGCAGCAGGACCGATTCTTCTGACAATCCTGATGATGCGTCCGGTCAACCTGAGTTACGCGCAGGTAATCATGGCTTCCATAGCCGACATGCTCGCCCGCCGCAGGACTACGACGGTAGCACGATCTTTCCAGGCGATACCCATCAGTCCACAAAGATGCCGTTGGACCAAGACCAGCCCATAATATTTATATTTTATTTGTTTAATTGGGTTCTCCATCTATTCTCAAGACTTGTGTGAAGATCTGATGATGTTCAGGTCATAATGACGCATAAATCTAGAAAGATCTCAGGGCTTCACAGAGTTTAAAGCACCCCTACTTCAAAAATAGTTGGACTGTAGAAATATTTATGACAAACCCGTGCGCGCTCCTATTATACTCTAATTACAGTTTTTATGAGGTCTCTTCAGAAGACTGCCTTCCGTTGAAATTCAAACACGTGCTACATGTCCACGGTGCATTCAAGTTCACCTTGAGAATTCAGGAATTTCTACCAGAATGACCACAAAAGTTGCTGGAACTGGTAAATCTGTTTTTTTTTCCCAAATATATAGGCCAGAAGCCTTTCAGATCTGCAGATTAAATGATTAGATGCAAAAATCATAACAGTATTCATTCCATTATTACACAGTCGGATTTAAAATCCTGTTAAATGTTGTTTGGAATTAACTCTGCAATATTCAACAGAACCAAAGATCCTCTTGGATGATTTTCACCTTATTTTATGGCAGCATTTCAAAGAACTCAATCTGAATGCTGACCTTTTTTGGTGGTAAACAAATATCTAGTTATTAGCTTGAATTTCAGATGCTGCCGCAATTATGTTTGATAGTTTGGCCCCACACTGACTGTTTCCATGTGCACCAGTCTTTCTCTTATTGTTTTGAATATGTCAATAGATGCCATATGAACGGAATATTCTGGTTGGATTTTCTGAATCAGTCTTTTGTCTGGATGGAGGAAGCATTTTTCAGTGAACTGTATCAAAAATGCTGAGGTTATTACAGTTTTCTAAAGGCTTTTTTTTTTTTGCACATTTGCTTTTAATTATCAGGGTTATGTTCAGCCGGTGGAGAACAAGGATCCTCTCAAGCAGAGCTGGAGAAAGACACCTGTTGTTAACGATGATGGAGAATATGAGCAGGCTTTTTGATATGCACAAATATTGAAATGTTGACCTTTCTGAGGTAGTGTTTGAAAGGATAAATGAGGGAGCTGAGTTCACATCGTGGAACATCTGCCACCCGTGGAAAACTTTGCAAACCCCTGTTTATAATGAGGCTCTGAGCAGCTGCATGTAAACAGGAATATTAGTGGAAGATTAATTTTTCTTGGTCTAAACGGCTTAATAGGAGTTTTGTCTTTTTCAGAATAAGAGGAGAAACTGGCCGTGGAAATGTAGTCAGTGTCAAAATTCTGACTCTGTAATACGTTTAGTCAGAGATACTTGGCAAAGGGCCTCTATGATTAATTACATATAAATAAATCTTATTGATAGAAAGATGCTAGGAATGAGTTTTTTCCAAATTCTGGCCAGTGCACTTGCATTTTAATCTTTTATATCGCTGAACCCGTGTGTTAAATGCCAAGCAGTAAAGTAGCGAAGAGACAGGATTAAAGATTCAAATTATGCATGTCTTTTTTTTTTTCAAAATGTAAAAAATAACCACAGAGGTTTTTGAAAATTAGGCCTATGAATGAGGTCAAGAAAATACAAGTATACTAGTGATGATCATCCTCTTTCCTTGTCTGTTTGATTTCCCGCTGTTCACTCTGAACTGTCCAACATGACATGGAAATTCTTATGCTTCTATGTAGTGGAGGATATGATGAACGTCTTTTTCCTGTGTTCTTCTGCCTTCAGCATTTCTCCGTGTCCATCTTTACCTTCTGCCAGGCCGCCGTTGTAAGTAACAGTTCAGTGAGGCCGGTGGGGAGGTAACTTAAAGGTGTAATACCGATGTTGGCCACTGGGGCACGGGTCGGTGAGCTCCAAGTAGCCCCGACTCCCATAGTGTCACATTGGACTTGTTTCTGGAAATACTACGTGACTCATGGTCTCAAACACATTATTTGGACCCTCTTACTTTCTGCTCCATTATTAAAATATTACAGGAAATAATGCTACAAATCTCTGCTGCCCTGGGCTTTGATCGACATGTCGCTACAGTAACTCAACTCCCCAACCGAGTCGGACTGAGTCAGACCTCTGTATCTTCTATTTACACGAGAACATGGTTTTACTATGATTGTAGCTGTGGGTAAATGGTCACGGTAATGACACTTTGTTTGGCAATGTTTGGTAAAGTTTTTACCATGGCAGTAAGGTAGCAGCTAGCATTAGCCTTCCCATGAGACTACGCTCCGGTAGCTCCGCTGACATTCTCCCAAATATGGTTACATCCTGTTTTTGACTCCAAAATGTCATCCAAGGAGTGACAACTCGATTGGCCTCGAAACAGCCGTTCAATGCATGATGCTATGGTAACTAATATGTACAGATGATGGTTCTTAATGACTTGTCTGGATTAATAAAGGTAAAAAAATACTGTAGTTATAGGGAAGACATTGCCCAAATCAAATAACACAAGTGACAATAAGTTAAACGTAACTAAATACAAAGACAACTTAAACTAAACCTAAACCTCTGTATGACGTCACCACTTTCACCATCTGCCTTTTCCCAGGCATCGCTATTAACCGTGCTCAGCAAGTCAAAGAAGTAATTAGTAAAAATTAAAGAGCATAACATAGACTACCAGAGAAAAGTTTGGAGACATCCTCTCCTTCAGTGTTTTTTTATTTTGAAAGTTGTCCATGACTGACTCACACTGATGACATCCAAACTGTGACAGAACTTTGTGGGTGAAAAACAATCACTGCACTCCAGCGAGATCACTTTCACGTTTTTTTTCTGTGCACAGAATCCATGAAAAACATAATTCAGTCTTTTACGCACAGTACAAATCAGGCCACAGCCCACATCATGCTTCCTTCCTAGCAACAGATAAGACATGGTTTGCTGAAACTCTGAGCCAAGTTTTCAAGGACAGACTGGGCACAGAAAGACACATCTGTCTCAGCACTTTGGAATTTAAACTTCAAGTAGAGGCAACCGCATTTTAGATTGTTAGGGGTGGCCAAGTCCAGTCCTCGACAGCCACTGTCTTGCTTGTTTTCCAACTGCCTTTGCCCCATTGACTGTATCTTAAAGCTTCTGATTGACTCAACACACCTGATCCAGGTCATCAACAGTGGGTCGGACGGAGGCAGTTGGAAAACGAGCCTGCTTTCGACCCTCAGTTGTCTTGTGCAGAGAACGGGTGAGTAGAGTCAACAGCCCTATTAGTGCTACTACAGCTACCGTACAAATGCATATTATGGTAATGAGCAAACAGTTTGTAAGAAATGCAGGTCAGTCAATCTGCAAAAATCTCAAGAACTTTGATTGTTTCCCCAAGTGCAGTCGCCAACTTTGTGAGATGTAAATAGTCAGTTTGTAAATCTGTCGACTGCAGCAGAGGTAGCTCTTGGTCTTCCTTTCCTGGGACGGTCCTCATCAGAAACAGTTTCATCAGTGTTTGATGGTTTCGTCGACTGCACTTTTTCGGACAGACCTCCTTGTTTCAGTGTTTCATCATGACTCAGTCACAGCTCAAAAACACATTTAAGTGTTTACAACAACTTCAAACTCTTCGTCTGTATCTTCAGCCTAAAACACCAGTCCCACTTCCTCAACAACCGTAACTTTGATTTTTACAGCATTGTTTTTAATTAGTAAAACTTGGGGATCTATTCAACCGTGCTGTCTTTGTTTCTGAATTGCCTGCGTAATTTGACTTCTAGTTTTCTGGCAACCTCCTCTGCTGTTGAAGTTGTTGTTTCGCAGTGTGTCAACACACCCGACTCCTCTTCCCCTCAAACGACACACCGAGCCCTTTTCACCCTCCTCCCCTGCTCCTGTGCTCCCTCCTCGTCTCCCTCCTCTCCTCATCAGCTCCGAATCACGACTCCGGCTCACCTTTGATCGCTCTCCCCTGGGAACTCTTCAGAGCACAAAGTCAAGTGTTTTATCTTTGTTGTGGGACAATGCGCCCTGGAAGGACCACGTGCTGCCAGCCAACATGTCTATTTACACGGAGTACGCTGCACAAGAGAAGAAGAAAGCCTAATTTGAGCTCAATTCATCATGGCAAGATTGCCCCGCATTTATTGATAATTGCTTTTTTCCGTTTAAAGAGATGGCGTTTAAACCATCAGTCGTGTAAACATGAGAGATGCAGCTGTTGCCGCAATTAACTTCTCACTTTCCCTAATGAAAGGATTAATCCGCCAGCAAATCTCTCGGCTTCTTTTCAAATGCCAAGCCTCCATTCAGCTCGCTGCCAGTGGAAGAAAGGCGGCCCATGTCGTACAAAATGGGACTATCTATAACCAGAGCCAAAAGTCACATTCATCGCCTCCGCCTGGTGTCACATCATCGCCGTGCCGAACAAGAGAGACCCTCAACCAACTGCTGTTTGATGATTTCCTGAACGAAGTGTGTTTTCGCAGCCAGGCATCTCTCCCCCCTGCCTCCAAGCTTTT
>JAQQAE010019156.1:0-11004 GCA_029823295.1 Pseudamia nigra | reverse complement strand
AACCTCTCTTATCTTTTTAAATGGGTGAACTTGCACATTTTTACATTTCCCAATACTTGTTGTCCCCACTGTAGATATTCACAGATTTGATATTCTGCGATCAATATGTCATAAATGACAAAATGACAAGTTGTTAAGAGACAAGTGATACCTATGTGTGATCATCATAGGGTAGACAATAAGATACAACCATTACGGTACAAGAGTTTCATTGAAATCAGCCGTCTTTCCAGCAGTATGAATTATTTTTATCTCTATGGAGACCGCCTACAAAGTGCAACACAAGACTTGGATTAACCCAGCTTTTTTCCTATACTAAGGGTTGTAGTAACACTATGAGGAGGTAGTAAGTACATGTAGTGGTTTCCATGTCAATACAATGCTTTGTTGTAAAGTACTGAATATTATTTGTGGTATCTCTTGTTGTTGTTGCACTTTGTAGACAGTCCCCACACGTCTTTTTGTCAGTGTCATAGTAATGGACAGCTGATTTTAGCTTGTTGCCTACTTTACTATAATCAGAGGTGTCATTTGTCTCTTAACAACTTGTCATTCATGGGCTATTGATTGGAGAATATCAAATCTGTGAATATTTACCTTCACTGGTCAATAAGCCATTATTAACAGTTTGGCTCTTTTTCTCTTCCTGTTCCTCGGCTCTGCAAAATTCACAGCCTTCTATTCTACTTAAACATTGAGCTGTAAACACTAACTTGAGTGGCATCCATGCTTTCTGTGTGACATGCGTGGGTACTTGTTACTTTGTTGTAGAATCTGACATATGCCACATTTTTAAGTTGTAATGTGAACTGTCAACCAAAAAATTCAGATCTGAGCAGTAAGTCCGAATCGGGAACTTTGGCTTGCAGTGTAAATCTAGCCTTTGAAACTTCGGCCTTGAATTGCATAGAGATTATCTTGGATTATAATTGGTGCTGTAGAAATACGGCTGAATTCAATTGTATGCTGTATAACACTACAGTATATATACAGAGCCACATTTTAAAACATCTACTGTTTGCAGACTGCATTTCATTAGTTAATAGCATACAGATGTCAAAACAGTCTTCAAAACATAGCCCTCTCCTGAGACTCACTGTAAAATAGATGCAGGGCTGTAGGCAGAAGATGACAAGAAGAACGCAGGATAGAAAAAACACACGTCCCGCAGATCTGAAAAGGTCATGCTGTGGACACATCGCCACATGTACGTGGACGTGCATCTGTTAGACCCAGCTTGCCTCCTTGCCACCCATGTCCATCATGCAGCGCACACAGAAAAACTCTATAGCATGTTTTAACGCTCCAGTACATATTTGATCACTGACAGCAGGAAACCAGAAAGAGACAGGATCGATCATGTGATGCATGATGCCATGAATGAACATTTCCACTGCTTTATTTGAACTCCTCTGCCCATGGTGTGTACAGGAAACAGACAGTAGTCAACAGTACTGTTACTTTTAATTCTACTGACTCAAGTAGAAGTACTCATAAACATAAGTACCTGAGTAAATGTAAAAGAGTGTCTCATAAAAAAACTTCAAAATGTGGAATTTACTACAGCCTCTTGTATTGTCGTCAAACAAATAATGTGCTCATTTTTGTTTATTTTCTTGACTATTTTGATCATTTTGGTGCTTATTTTGTTGATTTTTTTTTCAGTTTGGTTGGTTATTTCGTTCATTTTACATGATTTTCTTAACCAATGTTAATGTTCAATTTATTCACTTTTACTCGTTTTCTTGCATATTTTTGTTTTTGTTCAGTTTTTGTTGCTTATTTTGTTCATTTTTCTTCACTTGCTTGCCTGTTTTGATCATTTTTAGCCATTTGATTATTTTTGATCATTTTGTTATTTATTTGGTTTTTTTTTCTAGATTTGGTTTGTTCAATTTCTTTATGAAATTGTTGATTTTCAGTACTATACTTGATCACTTCATTTCTGCTTATTTTGCTCACTTTTGTGATTACTTTTGTAATCACAAAAGTTTTCTCATTTTTTGGTTAGTGTATTCATTTTGATAATTTACTTATTTTGTTTTTTTTATTTCTTTTATTATATTATGAATTCAGACTCACTCTCATGATTATTTTGTTCATTTTTACTTAATTTCTGATTATTTTTATTCAAATGTAACTGAGTAAGAGTAAGGAGTAAATGTACTTGAGTACTACCCACCTCTGTAGTCCCATCTATTCCTAATCTTCAGAGAATCTCACTTATATTCAGATTATAATCTCACTTTTAATGTTAACAATGCAAAGAGAAACCATTTAGTTGCTGAAGGCAGGTGCCATAATAACATAGGTAGAATCTGAATCAAATTAATTTTAATTAGTTTCAGTCTCAATTTATTTTTCATAGTCCTGCAAAAATATCAGTTATCCAATGGGTTTTGATTTCTTGTTGCAGAAACAAAACAATCACACTGATTTTGTTTTGGAACCCTCATTATATGGAATGGCTGCTAATGAGGGTCAGACCCATTTGCATCGCAGGAAACCACATTATCTCCATTTTGATTCAGCAGCTCAACATCAGTATTTGAGCATGAGCACAGGAGGAGCGCTATGTCATTCTGGTGATTGCCCAATTTAATTGATTTCATGTCCCTGTTGCACAGGTGTCACTAGTATCAAGATATTCAGGAAAACAATTAACCAAGAAGAGTGATTTACATATTTTAATCTGCTCCTTTGATTAAAAACTATCATTTCCGACACAAATTGAAAATGCATCCTTCTTTTTTTTTATTTCGTCTTACTGAAAAGAAATAAAATTGTTTTTGGTTTTCTCATAAATTAATCACAAACCTCAAAGTCATTGTAAATCACAGTTACCCTCAGATTTGGGACAGTTAACAATCGCTAACAATACAAGGAACAAAAATAGTAAAAATGAAAAACATGGTCAGTTAAATTAACAGAATGAACAGCAATCAATAAAACGGAACCAAACATGAACAAAAATCAGCCATAGAACCATAAAATCAATCATAAAATTGAAAAAAAAAATCATTAAATAAACTAACTAAACTCAGCAAAACACACAAACAAGAACACAAAATGAACAAAATGATTATAAAAAATAAATAAAAGCAACAAAATAATAAAAAATGACCATGATAAGGTAAAATCACAAAATGAACAATATCACCAATAAAACTGAAAATGAGGTTGTAAGTTGTGTCGACTGGCAGCTCACCCGTCTAATCTAATGTACCACAGATCGCAACAAACCATGGGCTACTAGTTAGTTTGCCAACATCATCGACTGGCCCTTTAATGAGGACTTTATGGTTATTACCTAAATGCTGAATTAATTCAAATTCAATACACTTTAAAATTCAGGCTATAAAACACACCTGACTGTAAGCCGCTTCCCCTGAATTTAAGGAAAAAAACAACTTTGTCCATAGATAAGTCGTATCTGACTATAATCTGACTAATTTTCACATTGTAACATGGAATATTCACACAGAAAAATGTTACACTGAATGATTTTTTAAACTTTTAATTAAATAAAAGCTATTTTTCCGAGCAGTAGCTTTGGCACAGCCGGTTGAGGGCCTCCTTTAGCCCGGGTGTTGTGCAGCTCAAAACACAAGTGAAATGCGTGACAGACAATTCACCTTTCAGTCCTAGTGAGACGCAGGTCAAACGTCAGAGGTACTTCATCCATATTTATGATGTCGTCTGGTGCCATGAGTGAATTTGCCGAAGGTTGTAACTTTTTCCTCGTAGTCAGGAGGGAGTTGCTGACACAGAGTCATCCAGGCCTTTTCGTCTCATAAATGTACACCTCGAAAGTCTTTTATCTTCTTTTCGGTGATGATGGTGTTTTTGCTTTCAGTCGGATCTGCACGGCGGAAACACCTCGGCCGTCTGCTCTCTGTGTGTTCACCCAGTCTTCAAGAACGTTTTCAAGTTCAGGCCATCTGCTTGTCATACCTCTGAAAGAGTTTGTCGTCTTTTTGCATTGAGTCAGTTTTTCCACACTGCCGTTGTTTGTTCCAATAAAGACACAATTGCATATAGCTGCAGTAGTTTCAGTCAGACACTGTAGCATGCAGCACTTCCTTGTGCGACATGCCATGAGCTGCACATGTGCACAAAACCCACCTGGAATTCACCACTACCAGACACAAAGGGGGGAACCCCGTAATAGCCATGTCACCATGAATTCATTGATGGTAGGCCCCCCCATGTATCCAACAATGGTACCATCCAAGTGCCATGCGCAGCCCACACTGTCGCCCCACGGCATGTCGTGTTGGGAAACCCTGCATGCTGATTAACGAGTTTCATGCCATTAGCCAGGGAAAAGTTATAGATTGGCCGCAGCAGCTTTTTAAGCCGCGGGTTCCAAACCGCAGGAAAAAGTATCTGCTTATATCCCAAACTTTATGGTATGAGGTGGTAATAAATTCTGTGTTATGACATTACTCACTGCTCACTTCTACTTGAGTCCTTCTGTCTATAAAGTAACAGTTTTTTCACTTGAACACTGTTTGTGTTTACTCTGCACATCACTAGGAAATTCCCCATAACAGCATCTTCCACAACAACATTCACTCGCGCTCCATGAAGAATCTTAATGATTTGTCAGTGATCCTGGCTCAGTAATCTCATTTGGGGTAAATGCATTCACGCTCGCACATGACACATACATGACGGCTGGAGAAGGACTCACTTCAGAGTCAAGAACACAAACACTCTACTAAGACGCCATGTGTCCCAAATTAGATCTTGCAGAGTCACTGATATTCAGACTAAAAATACTCTGCCTCAAACAGAATGTATCAGATATCTGTCCAAAACTCTGCAACCAGTGTTTGTTGTAAAGAACAGTGTGAATGTTCAAAATGAAGTGTGTATTTCCATGACAAATAAGTGATCATATAGTATTTTAGTGTTACGTCGTCATAATCAGCTGCAGTTTCTTGTTTCTTAAAAACAAATGCAGCAACGTACTGGAAGCTTGTAAGCAAAATCTGCCTTGAAATAAAACCTAATCAGGCTTTTGCAAAGCTGTGTGTTTGGTGTAAATCCCTGGAATCTCAAAGCATGGCAGTGAGGAATGTGATTCAGGAGTGTGTGCATTGTGCTGACATGACAGCTCACTAAGCCTCATAGGCCATCCCTCAGTCACAACTGTGTTGTTTTGATATGAGCTGTGGCAGGAAGAAGCCCTGAACAGCTTGAGAATCCATGTGTTTCTACTAGACATCCCATCAGATTAATACATGTCTCTTACAACAAGAGTAATACAGCAAAGATCTGTTACCTCTGAACTCAAGATTAGTGTTTGAGAATGAAGCATAAAAAGCATGAATTTCTTTTCATATTTGAGATGATGACAAATGTCATATGGCAGCACGGATATGTGATAGTGTGTTTATTCCCATCCTCCCTTTGGTCATTAATGAATAAATACATTATATCTATTATCTAAATAGACATTCTATTCACCTTCCCTTTTTGGTTTTGATATTATCGCAAAATACACAGATGTGTCAGTGTGCATTCTGCATGTGATAGACTAATGAATGTGTGTATGTCCAGACCAAAACCATTGAGTTTAGTCACAGATGGCTTAGATTGGCCCTGGCATGAAGAACTGTTTTTGCAGTGTTGCCTTAAACTAGGGAATTCAGTGAAACCTCACATAGGCAGACCAGAAACAGCAGAAAACCACAGTAGCTGCATGATCAGTCACTGCCTTCATCATCATGGTTTGGCATCCTTGTCAAATCTTTGCAGCACCGGTGCGGCTGGGTTCACGTTGCACTTTCTCCATAGATCTGTGGTTAATCGATTCATTTTACCTGCTATGTTGTATACTGAGCATCTCTCTGGTAAACTTATTAAATAAAACTTTGAAAAGCTTTGCTCGCAGTCCCTCACGTGGCTCTCGAGTAACACAGGCTGAGAGACACCATTCATGCAAAAGCAACCATGTAATATGGTTTGGGATACTTGTCACACAGTACTAAAAATAACTTCTTGATCATCCACACTGGAGGAACATCTTAAGAAGAAGAACATTTGATGTGACTTAAGTGAAACCACCATAACAACAACATTAGCATTTGCATATCTTACACCTGTCCAAACTGACAAAATTGTCGAGATCAAACCAGATACAGCGGTGTCGGAATGTAAATATTAAATTAAGGAAGACCTTGGGGCCTTCCTTCGATGAAGAGGATGGCAGAGAAAGAGGTATTTGTGCTGTAATGACAATCTTGCAGATAAACATCCTTTGTTATGGTAATTAGATGACGCGGTGGATGACAGCCATTGGCCGTGGCAGTGAAGAGTCCTCTTCAGCAGCCAATGGCCTTTGTTATCAGTGGCTGGCAGATGGAGAACCCGTAAAGAAATTGAAGCCTTCAAGAGGCACTGGGCCCTGAAACCAATTTTATGTGGGTCTCATTTTGCCCGCCCGAGTGAAAGAAGAGAGATGTGGTTGTCTGCTATATGGCCTCCCGAGCACCACTAAATTTCCTGAAGAGTAAGGGGAGTTGTTATTAGTCCCTCATTCAGAGTAGGATCATCACTTTTGGAATATTATTTTTGGCTTGATCCTGGATTTCTCAAGATTTCATATAATATGTCATATATTAAAAAGAGTTTTATATTAAAAGACTGGACAAAGAGGCCCTGCATTTGCTAAATTTAGGAGCTCTTTGCATTGACTGTGAACGTGTAAATCTTTAGGGGATTATGTAGGTTTATCACAAAATATATTCATTTGTCAAAAGTGGTTGTGTCACTTCACTGCTGCACAAATTTACTCAACTGTCTAGATAATTTATCAACTTTGGAGCTGCTCCTTGCACAGCCTTTCAAGCTTGTGGTTTTCTGGTACAGGGACATAAAGAAATCATTTTACATTTCCTGAGGAGGAGTCTATAAATGTGCCTTTGTTTGCACGTTGTCTGTTGGCCTGTGTGCACTGTAGTTGGACTTCCTGTTTATATAACCCAAGATCATAAGACAAACCTAACTTTAATGACCTGTTTTAGGGAAATATCAGAATTTTCAAATTCATTGAAGAGAACTTTGAAACAAAAAATGTCATCAGTCTGCCTTCAGCTGTGGTGTTGAACAGTGTGATGACAGTGGGGCGGAGGGATCTTATAGTGTTCAGTCCTGCAGCAGATTCTCTTCTGTTTGGATAGAACAAGAGTCTGCAACCTTTACAAATTATAATGAGCCTCTATTTGGACAGAAAGAAAAGATAAATGTGTGTCCAGAGCTGCAAAAATATCTCAACCCTTTATATGACTCATGACATATATTAAAAACCTGTTTGTTAATTATTTTATTTATTTGTGTTAATTTTGTTGATTTTTTTTTCTTTCATTTCACAGTTTTTTTTATATTTTGTTCACTTTTGTGTGACTTTTCCATTCATTACTTTGCCTTTTTTTCCTCCATTGTCTTGATTATTTAGTTAATTTGCGTTCATTTTTCATCCAGGTAATTTACCAGTGTAGTCATATTTGTAAGTATTTGTCAGTTTTTCTCATCATTTTGTTCATTTTCCAGGTTATTTTGCTGAGTTTTGCTTTTAGCTTGTTCATTTTGTTGGTGTCACTTTTGTTCATTGAATTGTTTCAGCATTGTTTATCGCTTCTTTTATTCATTTTATTTATAAAACTGTCTAATTTTGTGTATTTCCTTGATTATTTTGCTCATTTTGTTGAGTATTCTCTTTGGATTTTTTTCCATTTTGGCCATTATTTATTTCATTTTTCATTCTTTTTGTTAATTTAGTGCTTATTTTGTCCATTTTGATTTAGGGACAAAGCCACAGGAGCCACTGGAGAGGGGCCAAAGAGCCACATGTGGCCCCAGGTCCGCAGGCTGTAGACCCCCGGGATAGAATGAGCACAAGATGATGGTCTGAATGTGCCCCATAAATTAGACCAATAACTAAAAAACAGATTCCTCTTTTAATGTACAGTACAACATCTGTCAGTCAAAGATGTCAGCTACAAGTTTAGATTACATCTAATATCTTTATTCTGTAAACTCAGTGGCTTTGATTGAAACAAAATGGCAAAGTGATTTTGTCAATCATGCAGCTCATGCATAATTCAAAGTGGAAGTCAACCGTCTGTCGTACATTCTTTTCACTGTCCAAGCAAATGCTTCTCTTTTGAGGGAAGGGGGTGTTTCCATCCTGATTTAGTGGGAGGCCAGCGCTGCTAATACCTTCTGGAATCAACTACTATTACTGGCAATCACAGACCCCGAGTCTGATCAATAGGAGAGACAGAGGCATCAGGCTGCCATCCAGTCCAGCCTTAGTAGCTGCTATTAGAGTCCCCTCAGCCACGCACACCAGAGCCACATACTCCATTCCTCTGTGGTCTCCGCTTGCCACTGGCAGACGACTAATAGAGCTGTGATTAGGAGCCTCAGATTGAAGTTTGTTTATTTGTCAAGAGGGCTTCGAGGTTTGAATGGCTCTTTGTTGTCAGTCTCAAGAGTTCACTCAAGTTTTCCCATGAATTTTATATTTTTGTACCAGTTTACTTGAAATGTTCAAATATGAGCAAAATGACTGAAACACTTGCTGCTGCTGCCCACAGTGTAGCAGCAGTCACCGTTTCAGTCCGACCTACAGCATGTGGACATGTCACGGGGACGTACATTTCAGACGTTTCCAAAGGAAGCTGCACTTACTGAAACCTACTGGTAAACAGATGGAGTACTAACTGGAACTGATTCTTAGTGAGAAAAAAGATCGATGACACAACTAAGTCAGAACAAAAGAAGCACCTTGTTTCCAACCATTTCTTTTAAACTCTGTTGCATAATCCACATGTCATTCAGCTACTGTACCCTATGAGGGAAGATATTTATATGAAAAGGGGGCAATTAGGTATTATTCATTTTTGTACCTCAAGGTAACACTGTAACCTGTGGCTCTTTGGCGTCTCTCCAGTGGCTCCTGTGGCTTTGTCCCATAACACAATAAATCAAAATGCACAAAATAAAGACTGAATCAACAAAAAATATGGAAAATATAATTTACTGTTATACAAAAATTCAGAAAAATCGTAAGAAAACACTAAAAAATACTCTGAATTAAACAGTGTAATAAATAAAATGAACAAAAAAAATAAAATATACAATACTAATTCAAATCAATGAACAAAAGTGACATTGACAAAATGAACACCCTAAAAGTAACGCTGAACAAAACATTCCAGGAAATGATGAGGAAAACTGACAAATATTTACAAATATGACCAAAATAGTAAATCAACTGAATAGAAAAAACAAATGAACAAAATTATCAACAAAATTACCTAAAATTAAACAAAAATAATTACAAGATATTCAAGTAAATGAACAAAAACAAGAAAAGCAATGAACAGAAGTTGAAAAAATCTGTAAAATAAAAAGTCACAAAAATGAATAAAATAATACAGAAAATAATCTGCAAGATGGATGAAAAAAATCAACAAAATGATCATAGTAATAAACAAAATGAACACAAATAAACATAATAATTAACAAATTAACATGTTTTTAACGTGGTTTAACATGCAAATCCTTGACATGTGGTATGTAAAGGGTTCAGATCTTTTCTGTGGCTCAGTAGGGAGAGCGGGTTGTCCATGAACCAAAGGGTTAGTGGTTCAATCCCCGCTTCTCATGTCCACAGGCCGAAGTGTCCTTGAGCAAGACACTGAACCCCACATTGCTCCCAGTGAGTGTCACTGGTGTGTAAATGGAAAGCAGTGTAAAGCGCTTTGACTGGAAAGCCGTAGAGTAGAAAGGCGCTATATAAGTGCAAGACCATTTACCATTTCTTTCCATCCAAAAATGTCTCTTTGTATTGCAAAGGTTGCAGACCCCTGCCTCAAGGGCTTTCACTTCAGGTACGTTGGACTTAGAGCACAGGATAAAGTGCTGTGTAACTTCACATGCACCAATATGACCTTTTGATGGCTTGGGTGTCCAGCCCATTGCCAAGAGATGCACTGTTCTCTTTGTGCATCTTACAAATAAAGGAACACAAAGGGTTTGCAGCTTAAACATGCCTGGGGAGAGAAAATTCTTTCATTATAAAATATGACAGAACTGTTTCCCCCTTCTTAAGATATATTTTGCCTTGTCAGCCACAGCTTGAATTTTGTACCATTCTGCCTTAGTCATTGTCAGGCTTTTCCCCCAGTCCTGAACCCTAAAGGGTAGATAAATAGACAATTTGTTGCAGGGCTGTCCCTCCTTTGAGACTACAGACCATCTCTATTCTCCTTGTTGGCCCTGTTTAGTCAAGGGTTGTACATTTTGGGAATGTAAATTAGCTTTCACTTTTATTCTTTATTTAAACCTGTATGTGGTGAAATCAGGGGGTGAAAATACCAGAATTTGATCATGCACACTTTCCTTCTGCAACTCTTCCCTCGCTGTGTCTTTCAACTCACTAAATATAAATATCGGTGACCCAGTGGTATTTAATGCTGTTATAGAAAAGTTTTGCCACTTTACTTGTTAGACAACAGAGTAGAGTCTATGAAATCTGAACATCAATGAGTCATTACAGCTTTCAGTCACGTATTTAATCCCCCAGCTGTCTGAAAACACCAGATCTACCCCACCATGGTCTAGATTGTCTACAAACATGAACAGAGACCACCAAAGTGAGTGGACGTCTTGTTCCTTTTCAGACATCTTCGATTACAATAAGCTAGGTAACTGTTTTTTGCTCCATAATCCTATCAGGCACTGCATGTTTTATCATCTACCTAAACACACAGGTGTAGTTTGTTCCAGTTATCCTTTGTTTTATTGCATTTTGGAAAAGCAACTCAATTCACACATAAGCTATGCAGGAATTCCCTCTAACACCTAAATGAATACTATACATCTCATTACAAAAGGGATTTAGTACAAATATACAAGGGCGTAGGTTTGCATAGGGACGGTAGGGACAAAACACTACCAACTTTTCAGGAGGCTCAAATTGTCCCC
>JAQQAE010019155.1:0-11004 GCA_029823295.1 Pseudamia nigra | reverse complement strand
CCTGCCAGCGTAACCAGGGTTCATGGTGATGAAAACATTACAGGTTGGGTTCAGTGTCAGCTCTGTCCCCTCAAACAAAAAGGTCTTCATATTCTTGGCGATAGCTCGTTGTATGCAAAGGATCTGCTGAGCCACGACCGAGAGCACCTCCACCTGTACATAAGTTAATCAAGTGTGCGTAAACTACAGTAATAACTAATGACAAATCTGTGCCAAAGTAATGTGAAATGTCAATGATAAACGTGTTCGGTATGTTTTTCTGTTCTATGATGGATTCTATTTCCATGTAATTATCAAGTTAAAGTGAAAATACATTCCCTTCAATCAAGAGTCATACTTTTTTCTCCTTTACAGAATTTGCAAACATTGTTACAAAGCCACAGCACAACTACACATAAGTTTTGCTTCCAGTTACTTGGATAAAAAGAGGTCAATACCGTGTATTTTGTCATACCTAAATGCTGACTGTGCAGGATTTGATGAGGACAAAATACACAGTCATTTACAACAAACCCACACTCAGCCTACCTTCTGCCACCCTTTCCAGAACTTTGACATTTTTTCGTTTGGTGTTACCTTTTTGACAATTTGTCAAAAGCCTCCAGCATTGCTTGTGTTTGCATTTATGGGTTCACTTACACAACCAAGACACAATAATGGAGAACGCTTTTGTGCTTTAAACTATGAGACAGCAACTGAATAAAAGATGCTAAGTTTTTAATCACAGGTAGAACTGCTCAGATCAAAAGGTTGTACTTAGGCTTGCTAAAAGCACTGACAGGACTAGTATGCTTTGTCACATAATATAAATAGTACAATAACAAGAGCTACAGTACCCCTTTATTTTTACATTTAATACTTTATCCCTTGTATTTATATTTTATACATTATATATTCTTATTTTATTCTCTGTGCTTCCATTTGTATTCAGTGTGCTGTGCTTCACTATTGGATGCAGGTACAAAAACACATTTCATTGTACTTTGTACTACGTGTAACTGTGCTTGTGACAAATAATGCTTATCTGATCTGATACTGAAAACTGATTAGGTCAAAATAACGGAGAAAAGTAAATGTTTTCTACATTTGTTTGGCAAGATTAATTTGAAATGTTTGTCCATAAATATGTAAATGCAACTACAGGCGTATTTGGTTATGTGCTGATGAGTGCATGCATTTATGTGTTTATAAAAGTGTAGTAGGAAGGACCTTGTGAATGGACAAAAGACAGAATAGTAATTTTATCTTTTGTTACATATTTTCTGGTTAAGCTGTAATAAAAATAGTCTACTACCTTCTTCTTAATATGCTATGTGGCTCAGTGTGGTTATTCTATACTCTCACCTCAATACGGTTGAACTCATCAAAACAGGCCCAGGCTCCAGACTGAGCAAGTCCTTTAAAGAATTTACTCATGGCTTTGTAGTCCAGGCCATCAGAGCAGTTGAACACGACACACTAAGAACAAATAACAGCTTGTAGGTCATGATATGAAAGAAAAACAAAAGTAAAAAGCAGGTCAGTGTTTTAGTGATAGAATGGTACCTGTTTAGCCAGAGCTTTAGCCAGATCTTTAGTGGTTTCAGTCTTGCCAGTTCCTGCAGGACCCTCAGGAGCTCCCCCCAAGTTCAACTTCAAAGCCCCCATTAGAGTCCTGTTGTAGGAAAAAAAAGTCACTGGGCTGATTTGTTTTCATTTTATTTTGCATGTCTTTATCCATAGCTCAAATCATAACTTTACCTGTAGCAACGATCAGTAAGTGGTGTGATAACAAGACGGGGGGAGTTGCCTAAATATTCATAGCCATATTTTATGCAGGTGGTGATCATACGCAGCTTGACATCTCCATCCTCCCAGAAATAACGCAGCTGTGACGTCCACGCAAAGTCATTCAGAGAAGAGACGTTGTCCTCCGCTAGTTGTGACACAACATCTCGTGCTATGTGGAGAAAAAAAATTAGACATCTTGATGCCAGTTCTGTTAAAAGAAGTAATCATTTTAAAACAGCAGCTGAACAATACCATGGACATCTATCACTGTGAGGGCACCAAGGGTCATTCTTGCCCCTCCGGGCAATTTTCCACGCACCAGGTCCACAATATCAGCAATCTGTTCGTTGCTTTTATCCACATAATCCTAGAACAGTGGAAAGAAAAAGTGGAAAGTATGCGTTAGCTTAGAGTGGAAACAAGTCGTAGTATGTGTCTTAGAGGATGATTCTGTGTGGGAGTGATCAGCTGGACTGACCGATAACGTGCCGTTCTGGATTGCTTCAGACACTTCACTTGTCCAAAAAATCGAAGAAACACAAATGACAACTTGGCCAGGCCATTCCAGCACCCATTTCTTTCTGGGCACCTAAAGTGACCAGATTAAACAGGAGGAATCACATTTTTATAGCTTCTTTAGAATGGCCAAATATTCAAATAACAAAATGCAGAAATTACAGCACAATTCTGTATTGTATATCAGCCTAGATTTATCAGATTTGATTTTGGCCTACTTCCAAAAGTCTCAACATACTGTACCTCGGAATACTGAGTCAGTCCTTGATGGATGACATGTCGGACACTCATGAGCATTCGATTTTCCACCTGCAACAGCCACTTCTCCACCATCCCCTAAAAATATAAAACAATGCATTCAACTTTAATTATGATGAACAAAGTTACACAGTAAAACAAAATAGACATGTCCTTAAAATATACACATGATGACATAAAAGTAAATACAGCATGATGTGCAGTTCAATGTAAAAATATTAGTAATATGAACTGATGAAATGTACAGGAGCAGTGAATGTTTGTGTTGGGGTTGACTCCTCTGCAAACCAACAGCAAACAGTTTCTTGACCCTGTTTACATCCCGCAGGTGTATTTGCTATCGAGTGTGTATTTTATTTGATGGATATTGAAGATCAGTGTTGGTGCACTGAGCAATTGATTTTAATCTAAGAACATGTTTCTTTATGCACAGGTCAACTATCATCCCCAACCAGTGGCATGTGAATTGTTTACTCATGACACAGTTTACATACATAGATTGTTATCTATACCTTTGCTTGGGCTGGAATGATATTTTCTGTGAAGGGCACGGTTTCCTGCTCAGAGCTAATCATGCCGGTGATCTCCAGGCTCTTAGTGAACTCAAGTTTGGCGATACCCTCGAAGCACTTCTTAAGATGGGGCTGCACACACAGGGGGTCTTTGGTTTGTGACAGAATTTCCAGCAGCTCATCATTGGAGAGAAAGAAGAACCTGGAGAAGACAGAAAGATGAAAAGTGCTGCATGTTATGTAACATAAAACAGAATTGTTTTCCTTGGTAGATACATGAAAATTAATTATCTCTGCTAATTTATCATTTAAACAATTATCGACTCCAAGCTCCATGAATTGACAGTAATTAAGTTGTTTAAGCCACAATAATTAAAAGCTTGCATACAAAGAGAAGACAAAATAATGTAAGTATTCAAAACCTTGGGAAGTAGAGCCTCTTCTTTTCCAGGTAGTTGTTGAGTCCTTTCTGGATTTCCTCCAGCAACACATTTGACGTCTGTAGCCGTTCTAACATATTTTCCTGGCTTGTAGCCACCAGTACATGTTTGTCCTTAACCTAAAACCATAAAATTCCATGTGGTGCATTACACTGTTTATATGAGCTAAAACTGAAATCTCTATGAAGAGAATCTTACCGCTTCACCGATGATGTCCTTCCAGTAGCTGTCCACTATGCCAAACTTGTGTCCCTCTTCAGGTATCTGGGCAATAATATCCGCAGAGCTGAAGATGGGTTCAAGGTAGAGCCAAGTAGATTGACACTTTAACATGCAGTCCAGGATTTCCTGCATGGTCAGCAGTTTCTCTTCCCACTCCTGAACCAATCAAAAACATTGTGGGTTAGTACATTGGTAGCATCAGTACAAAATGCTCCACACTACTTTACACAGTACATGACACGTACATAGTCAAAGAACAGTCCTATATTCAATATTAGTTTTAACACTCTGAAGATGATGACTTAAATACAAATTTAGAAACTGTTTTGAATTCACAAGATTATTGTTCAGAGTTTCTGCAGTCCTCTGCCAGAATCTCTATTGCACGGCTATAAATGAAGCCATTCCGAAGGTAGATGAACTGGTATATTAATGTTTGTGTTTCTACAGTGCAAATAGTTTTGACATTTGTGCTACACTGTACCTGTACTGTATTTACACCACTTCAGAACACCAATCACAAGCAAAAAGGCACAACTTGGTGCTTTTTATTCATATTTTTCATTTATGGTGAAATTTTTATATTTGATGTGGGTGCACATTTTTTAAATTAGAACCATCAAAATAAATATGCCTTTTATAACTATCATCAAGCATTTGTGTGAGCTGTAGCATGTGCAGCGTCATGACTTACTTTACACTCAGTCTCAATAGGCTTACTGAAGGGAGAAGCTCGGATCGTCTGTGCCTTAATAATGTGATCGTCCAGAAGAACTTGGATATCATCCACTGCTGTCAGAATACTGATACCCTATAGTCAAATAAAAAGTCAAATTGACAGAACTTGAGTGAGTATATGGAATGTACATGATCATGAACATGAAAAGAAATGGGACAGAATGAACATACAGAATCTTTGTACAGAGTGAAACAGAACAGGCAGTCTGCCCATTCATTTTTCATCTTCTTCAGTGACAGTTCAAGAGAAAACTCCTTGCTCGCCGATGCTCCTATATCTTCCAACCTGGGACAAAAATAAAATAAAAAATGCAGTATGTTTCAGTCAACTTGGTTTAAAACTCTCTTTGATCCATCCACTTAGTCACATGCAAGTAGTCCAACAAAGTAAACATGATATTTTACTGGTCAGAGAACTTGGAGAGTCCCTGGTCCAACATGTTCCGCAGTGAGCTGCTTGCAGTTGGCTTCAAAGGAAATCCCACAATGTCGCTAATCTGTAGGTAGACAAAGGCAACATAAATTATTGTTTCTGGCTCCATGAATGAGTGGATTGGCAGGACACTTAATTCTTTTAAAGTATTTCTTTCAGTGTAATAAATTACCAGCATTTCCACTAAAAAAGTTGATGGTGTATTTGACGGACGCACATATAGTATGAGCATACGTAGGTACAGACAATAAGACAACAAGTGTGACAAGTAACTTAGCTGACCTTCTCCCAGTGACGAGCCTTCATGCCAGGATTACAGATTGTTGTCAGGACTGGTATGTGCGCTTTAAACTCATCTATGCTGCTTCGAACAGTTTTGGCCACATCACAAGGCCCAGGAAGACTTGATAAAGACTTCGTCAGTTTATGCATGGTCCTCCACATTGTGTCTAACTCATTGGAGATACTCTCAGCACTCAGCTTTTGGAAAGGACCTAGGAGTAAAATAATATATTTGTGGGAACAATGTTTAACCGAGGGTGGACCACCCATGCATTCAAAATGAAAGGGAAGTGTGCCAGTGTGCATTACCCACCATCCATCCATGCTGCTGACATATCATGAAATTTTAGTGCTGTAGTCCAAAGCTGTTCAAACGGCAGTTTGTCAGCTATCAGAACTTGCAGAATTGGAAACTCAGTCTGGGTTTTTTCTAGCAAAGTCTCCTCATTGTTGATTGCCTGTAAAGTACAAAAATATCTGAACTGTGACTTTTTATGGATACAGATCTTCTACATACCTACAGAGTACTGAAGATACTCTGCTTTCAATCAAACCATTGGATTTTTGAGAAAAACAAACATTGAACTTGCTAAACACACTTACAGTATGTATACTGTATTTGTGCAAATTGAAAAATCGTCTACCTCATGCTCATTTACAGCACCGTCAAGGTTGTCACTGATCTTACAGACAACTCGCACATTTTCATTCAGTGACTCTGTGTCCATCAGGTCCCTCTCCTTAAATGTCTGTATCTCAGTGTTGACAAGCTTCAGCCTCGTATGAAGTGCCGATATCCTGAGATAGCAAAGCGCAGATATAGGAGTTATATCTCATTTGTGGACTTGGACATGCTATAATTGAAACTGTCACTCTAAATTCAGACACTTAATGTGAATTTCAAAGTAGTTGCTTCAAAAATTTGTACAGAAGACTGTTTTCAAGCCACACATCAGCTAATGCAAGGAAGTTGAAAAGAAAAGTGATTTTGTAACCTTTTCCGCAGATTATCTTCAGCCTGATCTCTCAAGGTGATTAAACGAGTCTTGTTGAGCTCAAGGTCAGACAGGATCTGAGTGGGCCACTGGAAAACACTGGAGTTCAAGCTCAAGTCGTCAGCTTAAGAGAGACAGAACAACATATGGATATAAATAAATATATACCTAAGTAGGGTTTAGACATGATTATATAAGAGACTGCTTTTTCCAGCAGCAACAGTACATGGGCTACGGAGATTATAGGTAATAATGGTGTATAATCTGTGTATTTCATTGTACTCTATAGCAAGAGTCATTACTTACAGGACAATGTGGCAAAGCACATTAGGAATTTGAGGCGGAAGGCTGCTTCATTAACCTCATCTATCAGCTTATCAATGGTCACCTCGTTGGTCTCTGTAATGTATTCGATGAGTGAAACCAGCTCGTCTGTGGATTCAGGGATCCGTCTGATGGTCTCAGTGATCTCCTCATATTTTGAACAGATCCTGGGAAAGAATAACAGCTGAGAATGTTTCTTTTCAAATTCATGTAAACATATACGTAATTTATTTGTGGTTTGCGTGGGAACAAGAAATAATAACACAATCAATTTATCTGAAACTTATTGGTGAAAGTTAGAGGAAATGTTCTCACTTTGTGTTGAGCTGTCGGTTCTCATCGACTTCAAACGTGATGATCTGATCCTTTAGCGTTTTAGTGCGGGCACACAGGTCTTCATTTAGCTCGTCAGTGCACAAACAAAACATCGAGAGGGGTGCAGTAATCCGCAACAAGGCAATCTCCTTCTGCACACATGTTATGCTCTCTATTTTCTGAAAATAATAAGAGGTAGAAGAATTTGTTTAAAAAGAGTTCAGAAATATAATTTGGTAAAACACTGTAAATGCACAGTGTAAATTGGACATGAAGAATTATAGCTACCGTGCTAAAGTCTTCTAATGAGTTCTTTTTTTTGAGGAATGCCGTTATGTCCTGTTTTGCTGTATTGTCCAATAGGTTGCTGTACTTTTTGTAGACATCCAAGTACCTAAGTATTGAGATTTAGTGGAAAAATTAGAGGTATTTTCATCACATTGGCTGATATATAATTTTTTTGAATACATGTACAGTAATAAGTACAGGTGATGTGTCATTACTTTATAGGTCCCACAGTGTTCTTTTGGAAAACATCCTTGGCTTTGTTGATTATGTCTGTAACCAGGGGCTCCTCAGGCAAGACAGTACGTAGATACAAGTTTTCAGCATCAGAAAAGAGGGCACATTCCATCTGTGGTAAAAAAAAAAAAAAAGTCATTTAAATGTAAATCCAAACAACATTTAAATAACGTTTTTGGGCAGGGAGGCAAACTGTACCCTTGGAATATTATTTGCACTTTTGATGATTTCCAAGAAGGCTCTGTGGATGAAGTCCCAATATTCCTCAAAACTTTGATTAAAGGTGATTTGAGTTTCATCCACTTGCAGCTTCATTAGCAGCACCTGAGGCTGATGGTACTGCAACTCATTAAACACCTCGCCAAAGTCGTTCCCTTCCTAGTGGACACACAGCACAATGAAACACAGTGAAATCAATGTCACTGTCACAAAGTCACTGTTGGTTTACACAATCAGAGGACAGTTGCTTGTTGAGGGAATAAAGACCTGTTCAGTTGGGGTCTTGCTTAATTCCAACAGAACATCTTATCTTCACAAGATATTTTTTATGTACTAAACATTTCTCAGACCTTGTGTGCAGAGAAGAAATTTAACAGGTCTTGTAAAGATGCTATGACGAGGCTTCGGAGATGCAAGGACATGAGTGCAGCCACAGAAGCAAACAACTCCTTCTGATGAAATCGAGTCACCCTCTGCTTCTTGACATTGGGTTCAGGGGTCGACCAAAGGTGTGTGTGTGTCAGGAAAAGTGACACACAATGAGGCAGCCACCTGAAAAAATATAAGCACAATTAAGAACAATTATGACACAGAACCGCACCCATTATGCAGTACAGTATAGCAGTAAAGGTTGGATATTGAATATCGATACTATGTAATTATACTGTCTCTGTGTCATTATTTTGGTGTGATAAAAAACTGATTTGAATAGTTATGAATTATCTGGAAGTCTATTTTAACTGTCACATTATCTGCTGAAACTGTTTGTAATCCATCTTTTGTCAGAATAGAACTTGTCAGAATTTTTCTTTTTCAATATAATCACAACCCACTGGCAAGACATCACTGGTAAGGTTAAATCTACAGTCATAAATCTCAGACAGACATCATTATTGCAGCAATATAATGGTGTCCAAAGGGGAACAAATGCAAAACAAACAAAGGAACAAAGAGGTGCCAATATCAACAAATTGCAGCAGATCTTGTTTCAGTCATGCACACAGGCATCCTGCACAGAGCTACATAGTCCAACAGCTACAACAAAGGCTGTAGTGGAATCCGAAAGTGGAAGGTCGATGTAAAGCAAACCCCTGAAAGGCAGCTTGATACGAGTCTGATGAAGGGGACAAGGTTGAAACATGAGCATGTATTTACAACAAGATGAGCTCTCCTGGCTGTGTGCATACTGAGATCCTGCAACACATTGAAAAGGAGTGTGGTTTTCCTTCTGTCAACTGGACTGGAAATTTGGTTTGAAGACGTTTCGCTACCAATCCAGGAAGCTTCTTCAGTTCTGAAGAAGTTCTGAACTTCATCAGTTGGTCACGAGAAGATGACTAACTGCTGACATTTCCACCTGTTTACTGTGTGGGAAAGATTTGTTGCACTTGTATCAACTAGTAAAGTGGACACAGACCACTGACACTCACGTCACCCCTGGACTGAAATCGTCTGCACAGAAAATGGCAAAAATGCATAAACAAATCAAAGTTGCAAAGAAACTTTCAGTACCGTAAATAATAATAAATAGGAAATGTATGTCTTAAAGTCTCCGGCTTATGAATGCATAGAGCTTTAATAATTTGGCCCCGGGGCCCATTTAATAGCCATCATTATTTTCATCAAATCTGTACTTCAAATTGTGATCTCACAGAGACACTGGGTGCTTGTAGGTTGTGTACAGAATAGCCCTTACTCACTTTTGGGTCAGTTCATCTCTAGTCCTTTGGCATTGTTTCTGGATAAACTCCTCAAAATCCGAAGGAAAGAGAGGGAGATTGGCAGGGCCCCTCAAATCCTCCAGTCGAACAAATCTCAATGAAGAGAAGCTGAACAAAGGTGAATGATGATTTATGTCAAGTTAAATTATGAAATAGGATATAATTTTGGTCATTAAACAACATAATCAAATGCACCAAGTTTTAACTACTTTGTACATTTCTACTTTAGAATGGCAATATGTCTCGTGTGGCTTGTATCAAGTTTAAACTGTAACCTAGCCCCCACAGAATACACATATATATTATTATATATATTATATTACACATGTATTACCATTTCAGCCATGTGTCCTGCAGAAGAACCATAATGGGATTGACTGTGTGCAGGTGATCACACTGCCACACAAAGGCCTTGCTGTAACTGACAGCCCATGGCACTGGTGCACGGATCACTTTGTTGGCAAAGGGTTTTGGGGTGCTGTATATAGAAAGTCTCTCCCGTTCAGACGAGTCCATTAAGATGTAGTCCACTGTTAACAAATAACATACAAACCAGATGATATGAATTGGAGGCGAGTATCTGTACGTTATGTTGTAAAATCACCTACAAAACAGCCATCTTTTATACAGCTGCTTTGTTTAACAATGGAAATCATAATACTCATAATTAGGGCTGTCAAAATTAACATGTTAATCTGGGTTAATTCATTTGCATGATTAATTAGATTAAAGATTTTAATGCATGCACAATGCACAATAACTCAAAATTCGACAATTATACCCATCGGAATGGATTAACCACTGATTACTGGTACAAAACTCAAAATCCCACAATGCGATGGGTTTGGCGGCAGACCCAATAAGGGTCAGCTGACATTAGCTCACCCTCCTGATTCGCTGCTGCTTCTCCACCGGAAAAAGAAGATGGCAGATGCATCTCGAGGCAGAGATATGCACTTTTTAATCATAACCAACACGGTTAAAGGAAATCTAACTCTGTGGTTAGCTGCTTTTATCTATAACGGAAGTTATGATATAAATTATTGTGGCTAGTTCAATTATTTTAGAGAGAAAAAAAATTGTGTGGCGGAGTGGAACTCCGTTGTAGAAAACGGGAGTTTTATAAACATTTATCATTTATGTTTATTTGGTTACTGTTTGGTAAGAAGTCACCATTATTTACTTTTGGATATGTTGCCTTAAATTCGGCTTGGTGGTCTTTCCGATAGCTGTTGTCATTTACTATATTTTTGTGTTTGTTTAACAATAAATGCTAGACTGAATGCTAAGTAGCTCAAAGTGACTGATTAGGAATTGAACTATGGTACAGATTATTGTTGTACAGATAATTGATGAATTATATGTCGTTAATTTTTTAACATATTTAATTGAAATATGAATAATGAATCATATTGATTTGTACTTTATTTACAGATAAACTGTAGAAATATGAAATACTAATGGACATGTTCAGACTGTACAGGTCAGGATTTTTGTTCCCCATGAATGGACTCCTTCTATAAGAAGTGGAGAACTGGTAGGACTGTTCTTTTTTTCCCCTTATGGCTGTGGTGTAACACTAACTACCTTGGTGTCACAGCATATCACATTACTACCACATGAGAACTGAAGTTGTTTGCACTGACCATAATGAAAACAGAGGAGCATCACTTTGTGGAGGCAAGTGCTAAACAATTCCAAACAGTGGCACATGAGTGGGCAATTGAAGCAAAAATC
>JAQQAE010019154.1:0-11004 GCA_029823295.1 Pseudamia nigra | reverse complement strand
TTATAAGGCGCAGTGTCATATTTGGACAAAATAGACGGCGTTTAGGTGCGCCTTATAGTGCGGAAAATACGGTATATGCATTTTCTGGTGTTTCAATGCATTTCACTGATCCGACTTCAAACTAGCCAGACTCCTTCCTCACTCACCAGGATACATTCCTCATTTCAAAGGGCCTGTTTCTGTAGCCAGGAGTATGAAGGTGATGAATTCAACACCAAAGTTCTTAGGTCTCATAGTATCTGTTTTTGTTGCACCTACTCCAAGATACACAAGTTCATATGGGGCTTTTGTGCATGAGTGTTGTTTGTGCTACCAAATGTGTTGTAAAAGGAAACAAATAAATTGATTCATGACAAATTTCATTCATTACAAAACTTACAGCATCTGAAACCAACCAATAATCACTGCATGCTAATGAGTATGACAAAGATGTTTCAGGTGCTAAATGGGTTGCAGCAACACTGCCTACCTTTTCTCAAAAGTGCTCCAAACACTGCACAAAGCAAGCGTTAAGTGGGGAAACAGGATCACACAGTTAAGAAGTGTTGGGAAGAACACACAAATGCACACACGCACAAACACATGTCTCACACATACCTACAGAAGCACATATTTTTTGCAAGACTAGATCTTACAGCATAATATTGCAGTCGGGATCCAGGGGAGGAATAATATCTCCTGAAATCGTAACGTATAGTTGAACAGAAGGCACATCAGCACACCCACTGATCATTGAGCTTACAGTGGTTACTGCCAGTCTGAAAGACCTACAGTACTTAAAGTGATGTTAGCTATATGAGAGAGTAGATTGCATACCTGGCTATGGAGTCCCAAAGGCCTTTGCTTTCACTAGTTTCACTTAAAAGATCTTCATTCATCTTCTCTGCTTTTTTTTGTACCTGCAATGTTTTAAAGAAATCAATTTATGTATTTCTTGGAGTATGTATGATTGCTCCAAACTCCTGAATGTGTAGATGTCATGAGCTTCAAAACAAAAGCATGCATTTGTGAATAAATGAATAAAGTCCAGCATAGCCAATATACATTCATCTAATGAATACTCACTCTGACTTTGATGATTTTACTGTGGAAACTGTTAAGCACAACAATGACGTCATCGGCATCTGCAGGCGAATCAGTCCCATCATGCCTGAAAAAGCAAATAAAGAGTAAGTAAAAAAAAATTGACACTGAAAATAAGTAATAATAAAGTTTGACTGTTATAACAAAATACTACAGTGTGTGAATTATCAGAGCAAATCACTAGACATAAACATTCCCTTATAGCCTTAACTGTACCCACTGACTGTCAACTCAAATTCATCAATAATTGGAAACATATCATTTATAAAGGAACTCAGTGTGATCTCGAAACAGAATTTCTGTCCTTTTTTCAACACGCTATATTTCCTTTCTATACAACTGGCAAAACATCTCAATTCAATCTTATTTCTGTGTGACACAAGGACAGATAAACATTTGCCTACAGACATCCTTATATTCAGCCTCTCGTTTATAATTAAGGCACAGATATATAACATTTGAATAGATAAAAACAGGTCACAGTGCTTTCAGGGTTTTACTTAATCAGAGATCATTCACAGATAAAGTTTAAGAAATGCATTAATTGGATTTGGTTTACATATTAGTGGCATAAAAACAACCCTCAGAGCGACATGCTAGTTTATAAAAAAGGAGCTCTTGCAGCTATAGTTTACCAGCCAAGTGTGGCGGTTGTTTACAGGTGGCATTAAACAATACATTCCACACCATTGAGCACATAAAACCAACTGATGTTGATATCTGCAGTAATGTTTTTGGGATGGTCAGTGTGCTACAACAGACTAATTAATTAGGTGCCCAAAGCCAAATCACGCAGTCTGTACTGTACATCACTCAGTGATTTTGACAACTGCATAATGTTGCTGTAACTACACTATTACTTACACACACAAAACCCAGTGGTTTAAAATATTTATATTCTTCTGATTTTAATGAAATACACACAATATAAGCACTAAAATAACAATCACTGTAACTTTATTTTTTTATTTCAGGGAAAGTGTTTAAGCACACCTCACATGTACCCAATGCCCTCGACATTTCCCAGTGTGAGTTCTGGCTGGCTCATTCATTTACCATATGCCATTCTCCTACTCTCTTTTTCCACATTTCCAATCCTCCACTTTTTATTATCAAATCAACATATGCAGAGAAAATATTACTGTGGAATTTTCACATTCTAACTATGGTAGAACAAGAAAGAGTATGCATGACAACCTGCTCTTAAAAAGGTGACAACAGCAGCTAATGACTAAACCCCTGAGGAACGGTGGGACTGCACACTTAAAAGTGCATACTGGGACAGATGCCAGTGTCACACACTGACCATATTCATTACCCTCCATCATCATTTAGATTCAGCTACCATTATTTTATCCCTTGCCATTTCTAGCCATACTAGTAGATTTAATGAGAAAGTCTGTACAGTATTGATTGCATAACACTGGCCTTTCACTGTAATTGTTTTAGGACTGATTTGAACAGTACAGAATATGCTTTGGCAGGGACGATGTGCAGGGTGAAGTACCACAGAGCAAAGCTCAGTAGGCTATGATGCACAGCAAGCCAAACCCCAGAACTTACTAGAGGGAAAAAACTAACCTCATCACTTTGATAAATGTCCACTCCTTATTGGGTACAAAGTGCATTTCTTCCCTTATGCTTAAGTGCTGCTTGTGCATTGCCCCCCCCCCCTGCTGTCACTAGTGAAACTGAGCTTTTAGGGCTTGTGTTAGAAAGCACCAGAGATCAATCTGTATTCCTGCTCAGAGGAGAAGAGAACTGGCCGTCTCATTCATCGCTGTCAGGGAGCGGCACAGTGGCGGCACAAAGTGCAAGAGGAAAACGTATGCTTTGGGACTAGAGAGCACAGACACTCCCACTAGGCTCTGATCGGCCACCTAACCAGAGCAGAGTGCCGCTAACCACAAGAATAATGACACTGCCAAGGTGAAAAATGACATCACCTCTTAGCTTCACCTGGAGGATTGGGGAATAAATCTTGGTTGTCTGATATGATTTCAGAGTAACCAAGGGCTATATGTGTCCTAAATCTTATGTGAGGATCGTCAGAGTAGACAACATCAGTGATTGCACGAGCATCTAGTATGTTATAGGTTGCCTGTTCTGAAACAAGGTCGGGACAGAATTTGGGTCATTTACATTACCTGATTGAGATATTATTTCTGATGAGTAATGAGCTTGTTTAAAAAAAAGATCTTTGTTTGATTTACGTGCTATAAAATAAAATACAAAATATAAAAGAATAAATCAAAACTAGCTACAAAGTTAAATATACAGGGTTACAAAACTACCTTTTGTGAAAAAGCATGAAATCCACCTAGGCACAATACTGCATCTGTTTGTCCGGGGAAATTAGACAACACCAACGCACCCTGTCTAGTAAATGCAGCCTTTGACTCCTACGCTGTCCAAACTCAAACACACTCTGCTGCTGATGTTCTGCAGTTTGAGGTGGATGGCATGGCAGGTGACCAGCTGAATCATCTCTCCGCTCTGTCTTCTCTTTAATAGCACCCCTTTCCTCCTACCTGTCTCTCTCCCCTCTGTGCAGAGTACAACTCCCTGCACTCATCAAAACCTTGAGCTGCTACAGTGTCAGCAGCTCTGTGTGTTACCATAGTGATGGGTTTCATAGTCACTGGTATAAAATGGAAAGGTAGCTGGAAACAACCTTGATGCTGAGCTCCTGATGAATCTGCCTAATTAGCATCATTACCAACATTTTAATACTACATTATAAGACTATATGTAATGTACAGGAAAAATGACACTAAGAAAAGGCAATATATTATGATGCAGAAACTCATACTTACGTCAAAATCTGATAGATATCCTCCGATCTCCCTTTACGCAATCTCAAAATCCAAGCACCAGGACTGGCTTTCAGCTGCAAATAGCCCTGTTATGTTTAAAATGGCACATATTTATTAAGAAAAGAAACCGAATTATATTACTTTCTGTTTCTGTTCAGAACACATTCTTGCCATTTCGCCAAAGGAGTGTGAAATACAGTTGATAAGTCTAGAGAAGTGTAGAGAAAGTTGCTGACCAGGTTAGCCATGACTATAGTGTCATACATGAGTGGGTTCTGACTCATGCCCAGGGTAAACTGCAGTCCACGAGGAGGCTGGCCAGTTGACAGATCAAAGCAGTGGCCCTCCAGCAAAAGATGCTCAAGCTCATACTCTGCAGCCACGAGCCCGCTCACCTGGCATGAAACAACAAGTTACAGAGAACTAAGATAAAGAGTGGAAGGACTGATAGGAATCACTTACTGAAGCTCTGAGATAACAAGCCTGCTGAATAGTAATGACTACATGTACCTCCTGCAGGTGGATGTTATCCAAGTCATGGGGGCTACGCACAGCCTGCACCATCCAGCTTTCTGGAGTGATCATATTAAGGGTGAGAAGTGGAGACTCTGGGAGCTCCATGAAGCGGGCAACTGGTCCTGGAGACACAGTATCGTTGGCCAAAAATTTGACATCGGACTCCAAGACAAAGCGGTAAAAGCTGAAAAAAAAATAGTCATAATAATAGGCAATAAGGTGCTTGGCTTGGTAAAGCTGCAGTATTTGGTAGTTTTGGCAGCAATGGTTAATAATTCCTGAAATACATTTCAGCATATTGTAATTCATGTTGTTTGATAAGAAACATTACTTTGGCTCATCACAGGTGCTTTCAGACAGGTAGCAGTGTTAAATACATCATTTATGATTCAGTCAGATGTGATTCTGCTATGCTGTGTGGGATGGCAAAAGGTTGTTTCCAACCCTGTTCCCAAAAAAAATTTGGGTTGTTGTGTAAAACTTTCAAGAAACAAAGATGGTGACATGCATAATACTGAAATCTTATTTAACAGGACAGACAAAGTATGTGAATACTGAAAGCGAGAAATTGTATAGTTTTTGACAATTACATGGAGAAATACTGTTTATAAATTGTGGCACTATTTGCCAGCACAGTCTTTCACAGAGTAGTGAAGTGATTGCCATCATTACCACACACTAAATCTTTCTGGAATGGTGTTTTATTCCAGTCGTGTTACCAACATGTTGACAGCTAACCTAATTAATTGTGAGATGTCACGACCATGTGTGTTGGAACACACGCTGTTGGAACTGCTCAAGCACTTCACAGTTTTTTCTTGCCACTGACACAAGCTTTTTGAAACACATTGCTGGAATCAAATTAAAAATGACCATGGAATTAAAAAAAAAAAAGTTTTACTGTTTTATATTAATCTATTTATATTAATATATGAATTTATATTAATCTATGGTCTTTACGCTCTTTTCAAATAAATGTGGAGTTTAAATGTGTTGCAAATAATCAGATTTCAAATTACTTAAAATGAGTTGTATAAAATTATGTTTTCTGATTAAGACCAAGAGGAGAAAGCTGCAGAATGTATTTTCAACTTCTGGTGTATTTTTCCCAATAGCAGCACCTGCATCCTCTTTAACCTGAAATTAACAGAATATTTGATCACAGATATAATCAAAGACCTGCAAGGAGAATTATCTTGCAGGAGTTTTTGGTAACCAAGAAATGTATTTTGCTTTTCAGGCAGCAACACAATGATGACACGCTGGGCAATAGTCTCCTTTCGAGGACAAGTGAGATGGGCTCTATTGTGACAGCAGGGTATATGCAGTCTCTTCAAAGTGAGGAATCTAATACCATTACTGCAGTGTTCCTGCTCAGCCAATAACAGTAATACATGCACTAGTCTGTGCACTGGCAATGTCCCTTTTTCCATTATAACTCACAGTTATTGTAGAGGCTAGCTCCAGGCTGATCTTTATGCTAATTGCTTTTCTTCAGTACACCCTCTGACACTTAGGAGTCATAATGAGTGTTGGTCACGCGGCAGATGAGTATTACCAATGCTAATTCTTTTTATTTAGGTTTTCTTATCCTGATGGGAGCATCTTCACACATGTTATACACAGACGGATTTCTCAAACATTAATTCCAGCCACAGCAGCTGTAGAGCAGAATAGAGCATTTCCAGATGTGCTGTTGACTCCACGGTGAGATGGGAGACGTTACTACAGTATAGGAAAGTGGTGAGAGAAAGGGTATAGTTAAGAAGGCAAGAGAAGTAGAGCAGAGGAAATCCGCTGTCTTCATTGGATTGAATCCAATTTGTGAGATGACCAATTCCCCAAAAGAGTAGAAGTGATGGATAGAAGATGAGCGGCCCTGTGGCCTCTGCTACAGTCTTAACACTGAGATTACAAGTGAATGAAATGAACCCACTGATGCAGAGGAGGACTCGTGTGCACATTGACAGCTGTATCTCCAAGGGGAAGCTATAGAATTATAAAGCTTATGACTGAACAAAGGACATGAAGCAGAGAAATTTTGGTGGTCTGGTTATAAAACTCATCTGTGTTTTAGGGACCACCCTGTTAGGATCATAATTGTTCTGGCCAGGAGCCCACATTTTATCTGATTAAATGTGAAAGGGGATTTTAAAACAACCAGCAATGTAACACATTTCATTTCAAGGGATAATAAAATTAGATGTTTCTGCTGATGTGGCTCAGTTGGAAACATTTTAGGTGTGAAGATATCATGAAGCTACTTGTGTCAATTTCAAGTAATTATCCATCACAGGAACAAACAATGTGGAGCATGTGGGTGTGTGGTTGTTGAAGTGAAATTTAAAAACAAAGAGCTATTTCAGCATACTACAACTGAATCCAAAATAAGTTGGACAAAAACTGTGGGATAAATGCATTACAAATTACATAACGAGCACTAAATGGTCTGAAACTTAATGGATAATTTCAACTATTCATTTTTTTTATTTAGTTGTTTTTGTTGCTGCAAGATTTGTACCACAACTGTGAAAACTGTAAGCAATTTGCCAAGAGATGCAAGGGGAGGCCCAAAGCAATAAGGTGGTGTTATTAAGCAGATTGCATCTGTGCAGTGTAATCTTACAAAGGGAAGGCACAAGGCGGAGATGCTAAGTCTGCAGCGGTCAGAGGATACACAAACAAGCCAAACAGGAAAATTTAATTACTGCTACAGCTACAGCTTACCTCTTGAGGGGCATCTCAGACAACTTGGCCCTGCAATTCATAAACACCTGCAGTCTCACATTGACCACTTGACTGAGCACCTGCAAAAGTCACAGAAGAAGAACTGAAGAGAAGAGTAGAGCTGAGAGGACACTAGTACAGCGTGTCCAGTAGAGTGATGTATAAACCATTCTCTGAGCCAAGCACCGGAAGGCACCTGAAGGTCTCACTGCCCATTCTTCCTCAATGAAATTTAAAAATTCTCCAACACTTTTATGATGAAGCAGTGCTCATAGAAATACATAAAGAGCTAGAGGGTGTTTGTAGCAACTCAATGTGATTTTCTAGCACCTACATTTCTAATGCATACTGCAGTGCAGTACTGGAAAGTGTACGATACAAAAAATAGCTACTGAAGCTGGCTGTTTCACTGGCTCACTGTATAGACATGGTGAGTCATATTTTCACATCTCACAAGTCAACTTTATGAGCAGAGAAAGCCTCCAGGAAGAAGGAGGCAGCTAAAAGGCACACAGTGAAACAGAGCATACCTTGGGAAAATACTTAAACCTCATACAATCAAATAATAAACAGCTACAATTATCTCTCAATAAAAACAATGTACCCAATAAAGAGGAGACATTTAAACTAAGATTTACTGTGTACATTCTCAATGAAGAGGGTAATTAGATCTATTAAAAGGAGCAATTGAATAAAATAATCACAGAAAATTTAGTGTTAAGTGTCCTTGTTTGTTAAGGAATTGACAAAGTAGGTGCAGAAAATGACAAAAACGCAGCTTACGATCAGTAGAGGGGACATCTTTTGTCCCTGCCTAGTGAGAGGGTCAACAATGGCCACCACATCATAGAACACCTCATCTTCACGGGGGGAGAGATGGAGCACACTGAGAGGAAACGGCACAACAAAGTGCATTTAGCAACAAGATTACATAGCCCTTATTTAGCACAAGTGCAAATCAAAAGATTTGGTTTTCTTCAGTTAGAAATGATGGCACAGCAATTTCAGAACCGCTTAAATACTTGCCCATGTGATGGCAATAAATTGGACAGTAAAAAGAAGGAAGAACTGGTACCCACCTGTGGCTGTCTTTCAAGAACTGAACATCCCTTCTAACTTCTCCTTTGGGTGCTGCACTTAGAAGGGCATCAACTTTCATGACTAAGTCACTGGCACTAAGAGGACAGCGGTGTAACTATCAGCCCATCATTAATTCATGTTACATGTGTCAAATACATAAAGCCATATTAAGGCTACCTTCAAAGTAAGAAAAAGGTTCATTCTTCACAAAACCATTTTCTACAGCAAATGTGTTAAAATGTTTTGGTTCAATAGAAAATGAGGGAGTATTTTGTGTCAAATACCAGTGCAGGAAAAATACAAACATACTGCTTTGGCTTGATCCCCATCTGTTGAATTTTGGCCTTGACTTTCTCAGCAGACCCGCTCAGTGTAATCTTCTCAAGTAAGTGGAAATCCTCTACAGTGAATTCTTCCTGCTCATCAAACGGACCAAGGATCTACCACGGGGAACATATTGCAGTCAGAACAGGACTTTTCCAGCTCTTATCTCCACCATGTATTATTTACTACTTGCCAAGGGGGTGTTAAATATAATGTGATTGTAGCACTGTTTCATCCACTTAAAGTTATGGTTTTCAGTGACACTGCCTGTGTTTTCGTCCTTTCTATTTTGGGAACATAGCCCTGTCACTGCAGCAGAAGGATGTAAAGTGATATTAATTTTTACTGCCATCACAGAGGCTGGCCTCTTCATCCATGGCTGTCAGCATCACTGCTACCGAGATATCACTCATCAGCTCTACACACAGACAATCAAACTAACACATACACATGGTGCAGCCTGTTCCACCTTTGACCTTTGAGAAACAGACATCATGCTGATTTGGCAGTACTAAGAAAGCACTACAGGGAAAACACTGCGGCTTACTGTACCACTGATTTAACTCTGCTGTAACAAACAGAATGCAGTTTATTCATTTTCTCATGCAGCAATGTTTAAATAAACCTTTTGAGGTTACCATTACTGAAGATACTATCCGAACTATGTAGGAGAGTACTCACCCTGCCGTTGCTGATCACTGCCCGCTGTCCAGGACTCAATTTCAGGACCTCACGACAGAACAACTGTTGACTATGGATAAAATCCACTTCTAGTGTGTTGAACTTTTTCTCAAAAGCATCTTCATCCATTCCCTGAAACATAAATAATAAGTGTTTGTTTAGGATTTCCCATAATAGACTGTACTGCCCATATATTTTTCATGAATTTCTGAAAAAAAATGAAGTCCCGTAAGACCTAATAAACATCTTGTTCCCATTCTAGCCTGTCCAATTCAAAATCCAAAATGACACATTGGTGTAATGACTGATACATGTGAAGCTAAATATTGCTTGCATATTTACAATATTATTGATACCTTGCATCAGCAGAATCATTGGAGTTTTCAAACATATTTCAGCTAGAGAAACAAGCTGTCAGAAATACACATGTGAAAATGAGATTAATCAATTTGTAATAATTAATATAACAAACTCTTAATTAAACCTCAGCCATTTTTGTCTGTAACAAATTAGGTGTGGGAGAGGGGGAGGTTTGTGGAGTCAGGTTATTACTTTCTCCAACATTTCTCTCCTCAGGAGAACAGGTGAAATACCAATAATGTCAGCACAATCCAGTCAGCAAGTCTGTCTGGCAGCCAATAATAAACTCATATCCCTTGACTGTGGGTCTCAGCTCACACAGCCAGCACCTACCTGTCTTTCCTTTGCTATTTCCAGCCTATTCTTTCGCTATTGTTTAAGGGGGCTGTAATTGAAGGGCAGTTTGTTACGGTTGGTCCCAGATGTAACCTATGTTGTATGACTTATTCCTGATGGGACAGCTCCTGTCAACTGATTTGTTGATTAGTGCCTAAGAATTCGTCTTCTTGTGCACACTGCTGGGAGGGTGGGTGGATGCCTCACACTGCCGCATAAGAACACCACTGATTGTAGACTACTTATGGAAGCAGAGTGATGGTCACGCTTGGGTGAACACGTGGCTCGTACTGCACTGAACAGTGAGGAATAGCTTGGCTATTCATGGGGTCCCGCAGACAAGGCATGCACACGCACCTCTGAGTTAAAGACTCGGCACGTGGAGCCAGCCTTGTGTTGGCCCCTGTGACAAATCAAGTGGAACTGACAGTGAGTAGGCTGCTTGCCTTGGCATCCACAGGCTATGGAGCATCATGCATGCTCTAAATGTATTCTGTTAGCTGATGTTCAGGAGAGAACTGAAAAGATAGGGTCATCAATCACTATCTTCAACCAACTGCAGTTAAATCAAGAAAACAGTGGCACACAAATCTTTGCAAGTGCCTCTACTTACCACTTTTTTCTAGTAGTTTCTGTTTTGTTCATCAGTTCTGTTTAAGTACTGACACAATCTAAACGGACTTAACAAACCATAAATATATAATAAGTCAATTTTGCTTACTAAGGTTTGCCATAGTGTTCATGCTTCAGTAGCCATTCTTTTACTTTCTACGGATGTGTTAGTCCACAGCTATGTTGCAAATCAACAAGCAGAGCAGCTTTATAGTAATATTGGATTTATGGGATCCTGCATCAGTGTGATTAAGTATACTGTCAGATATTTTTTATGCACTAGTTTTCCCTGAAACATTTCATTTTTCACAGTGGTTCATTTTATGTGTAAGTTTATCAGTTCCATTTTTTATTAATAAACTTGATTTTTATTTACTGTACATCATTATAGCTATATACAGACGTGGATAAAATTGTTGGTACCCTCTGTAAATGACAGAAAAACCCACAATGGTCACAGAAATAACTT
>JAQQAE010019153.1:0-11004 GCA_029823295.1 Pseudamia nigra | reverse complement strand
GGCATATGAACGGGGTTGGATCTTGAGTCCGGTCACAATCACATCATTAAATCTTGAATTCTGCTCAAGGTCCTCAAGTTGGACTCGTTTCCAGTGAGGATTGCCCTTCCAGCGCTGCCCTTTGTCACTGATTCTGTTCATAGCTTATATGGACAGAAGTTTTAGGCGCAGCCAGGGCATCGAGGGTGTCCGGCTTGGTGACCTCAGGATTGGATCTCTGCTTTTTGCAGATGATGTGGTTCTGTTGGCTTCACAAGGCCATGACCTGCAGCTCTCACTGGAGCGGTTCACAGCCGAATGTGAAGTGGCTGGGATGAGAATCAGCACCTCCAAATCTGAGACCATGGTCCTTAGCTGGAAAAGGGTAGACTCAGTAGAGCCACTGCTCCTCTGTGTCGAGAGGAGCCAGATAAGGTGGCTTGGGCATCTGGTCCAGATCCCTCCTGGACACCTCTTTGGTGACGTGTTCCGGGCGATTGCCATTCCGCCGAGGCCCAGGTAAGTGCCGAACCCCGAAGACATCCTATTATGTATGCAATTTTGGCTTTATCACTGGAGTAAGATTGAGGCTGTAGCTCAAAGACTAGGGAACACTGAACTAGAAAATTACGACAGGCACCTAGGTCTCCATCATAGGGAGCTGGGGCAGGAACGATAGGCTCTCTCACTAAAGGAGAACAAGTGGGGACTGGCTCTGGTTGATTGAGTACAGGCTGAGACGTTAACAGAGTTAGCTGGCTCTGAATATTTGCCAGTATTTGGGAAAAATCTTGTACCTGACAGAGGATGTGAGAGAGTGGATGGCCGTTGCTTGTCCGGCGAGGGTCTGGTGTACGGGGTCGGTGCTTGCTGGGTTCATCTTTATGGCCAGATCGTACTGTTACAGCTCGGCTAGAACCCAGTAGCAGACACAAACTGCATAAGTCAGGCAGTTCTGTTACGTCAGGTGTGACTCATAAGAAAGGGTGGTCCTAAGCTACGCTGGGTGAAGTTCTCTTTAAACACTCAGAACTGCAAAAATAGTCAGAGATTCATTGCCTGTGCTTTGTGTGGGAGCAAGAAGATGGAAATCGCACCCAACACCATGTTTTTTAAGCCCAAGAAAGACATGGTAAAAGTGGCAGGAAAGATGCGACTTCTTAATCTCTCAAGAAACACTGGAAATCATTAGATTTAGCAGCTCTGAGTCACAGATGAAGGAGACCTGCTATTTCAATGACTTTGGTCCACAGCATAAAGGACTTTCTTTGTCTTTATGCGGATTTACCATCATCATTTTGGAAGTGTTTTCACCGCCTAGCTGTTTCGAGTGGACGCAGGTTGGGATGTTTTCGTTTTTGGGCCGAAAACAGAAGATAAAGGGAATAATCTCTGTTTTTCTATTTTTCCTTCTGACTCCAGCATTAAAGAACTGACTCTTTGAGTTCCAGCCGGACTGAGAAAGACGTTCTTCTAAATTGCATTAATTTGATCCTTTTACCTGTTTTTCTCTGTGAAACAAAATTGGAATAAATTGATCCTTTTTGTTGTTCTTCTCTTTGAAGCAAAGTTGGATTTATCTCAGTTTTCTTGGATTCTCCATTTGAAGCCAAGTTGGATTAATCTTGTCTTTCCTGGAATTTCATTTTGGAACAAAATTGGATTAATATTGGTACTTTGTTTTTCTCTCTGAAATGATGAGCGAGGTGAAGATTAGAGCACTTATAGATGTATCTAAAGGACTTCAGTTCGTGAGTGGTATCATCTGGGGTGTGTAACGTGAGCGATAGTGGGTTTAGAGAGAAGGATTTAGATCACAGTTTTAAGGTGTAGTTGGTTGATTTTAAGATTTATGTTTTTCATTTATTCATTCAAATTAATTAGTAAATTGCATGCTATCTTGATTAATGAGTGCTGCCTCTGCTAAGTAATATTATCCTTTTCTTTGATTTGTTCCCCAAAGAGTACACCAGGTTTATGAATATAAAACGTTAGGTTTAAGTGTGCATTCCACATGAGAGTTCTAAGAATATCCACCTACAAACTAATGTGTCCTTAGGGCCTATTTTCTTGGCCCTTAAATATTATACCTGACACGTACCAAGAGCCTTGATCCCAAGAAGCAGCGACCATAACCAACTGGACTGGTATCATTATTGTTTCATAATGTGGGTTTTTCCTGGCAGTTGTGATAAGTTAGCAGGGCAGCGGTTGGAAATAACAGTGGTGAGACATCAGGCTAGCACAGGTGGGTAACACCCTAGTGTAGTTTAGGGGAATTAACCCTGTTAGAACAGAGGGCTGAGTCATAGACACTGAGGATGAAACAGTACATACAATTGAGGTAAAGAATTAAGGGTTAAGATTTTTTTCTCAAATATTCTTTAAAAGAATGGCAGTATTTAACAGAGCATTTCAAAGCATGTCATTTTCATTTACAGAAAAATAAGTTATTTTTATTTACAAACAAATACAGATTTAGTTTAGGAAAGTGTGCGTGAACTGAAGTCAAAACAGAACTTTTGGCCAATATTCACTTCTGAAAGGATTAGAGGCATATCTTGTAAAAGTGTCACACCAAGAACAGAATAAATGAGTTTAGATCTGAGAAGGATTGTTGATGATTGTTGATATACAATAGCAAGTTATCAGTGTTTCCAAGTGAGAAACATGGGAAAATCATGACGTGTTTGTGTTTTCAATTTCAACCTCATCAGTATCAGTGCAATATTTGGACTAACAAAAATATAACTGCAGTGCTAAACACTGTACTGACATACAGTAGTTTATGATTTCATAATTTGTAGGGTGTAAGTAGTGATACATTTTTGCTTACATTTTGTGTGACAGTTCTGTTAGAACATAAATGTCAGCCTACAAATACCTATTCCTATGCATTATTAACACAAAGGCCTTGGTTATTATGGATCAGTATTAGCCATGGTTGCATTCATTATCAACAAAATGAAACACACAGAAAAAAAAAAACATTACTTTGATAATTGCTGGGTTTCACTTAATTATTTCATCTTTTATAGCAAGTTATTACCCTGTATTGCTATTCTACTACATTGTTGCTGAGCTACAGTAAGTGCCATTTTATAGTGTAAATTTTGCATATTATCAGTCGACTGTATTGCTGTTGATAATGTCGGGATGTATAAGTACTACTTCAATCCCCTCGCATGCTCATTTATGTCTATATTACTAAGTGCATTACATATCTGGACCTGCACAAACCTTGTGGCTCAGGTTAACGGCTCCGACACCCCTGTCTATGAGTTTACACAATCACAAGCGCTTCTGAGGCTTTTACAGTTATTCAAAAAGCTTTTAAATGTAGAATGAACATAATGTGTACAGCACCACCAGTATAAACAGCTTCTTATTCAGTCGTCTCGGTTTAACCCAACGACGCATGGATTTTGGTTAATGGTGTAAAAAGCCTGACAAATAGCTCACACATTATTTATCAATTAATTTCTATCCTCTCCTGGAAGCAAATTATGGTTTATATATATGTTGATCAAAAAAGCCTACTGGGCACGTTTTTTAATAAATATGCTCTGCTGATGAATTGTTGTGTATGACATCACAACAGGGTGACTGTTCACTCAAAAACAGCCATAATTACCATGCTGCAGGAACGCCACCCCCGCACTGACATCAGACTTCATGACAGAAAAAACACCTTTGTGAATTTTGATTGAAGGCTTGGATCACTACTTGAATTTGTAATACTTATTTTCTTGAATTTCTTCGAAATACATATCTCCAAATCTGAGAACAAATATTTTGGATTTTCAACATGATTTTATTCTCTCTCGGTGCCTCTGTGCATGTTCGTGCATGTGTTAATTTGGATTTGAGTGCTTAATTGGATTTACGATGTGCTGTTGAGTTCCACAAGTGACGTCCACTGTCAGCTCTGGGTTTGGACCCAATTTCTTCCCCCAGTCCATCTGTACCTCTCATCCTGTCCAAAAACCATTATAATCCCACCAATCCCACAGCCTCTCAACATGACGGCCCCTTTTCTGGCAGCCCGGCCCTCCACATTAGGATTTGGCGCTGGGCTGGAGGCTTCTTTTCCCCCATTACCATCTATGAGAAAGCTGATTCTCTCTTGTCAGTGTGCCTTCTCCATGTCCCTGCTGCTAAATGCATTAGAGGGAGTCGGCTTTGAGGAAGTAGGAGGTAATTCAGTCACAGGGCTCTGGAGGAGGCTGTTTTTAGTGGACCTTGGGGCCTTTTTTTGCTTTGTCCTCACTCATGTGCTATTACAGAAAAACATCCCAAAGTGAAGAAAAATTACAGATGGCTTCCTGCAAAATGGGATCTCAGAGCCAAGGTGGCTGTTGCAGGGAATAACAATATTTTAAAAAATAAGTTGATTTTGATGTTGTCTAAAAGATAGCAAGAATTGTAGAACTTTGTAAAGTTTGGACACACGTAAAAAGTCACAATGTGTTTTTCAACCAAAGAAATTCTAATCACCTTCCAGCCAGAGCTGCTCGATTAACGTAGTGCTGAGCGATAATTTGTCCAGAATTTATGTTTATGTTCATCTGTATCTTCCTTGTCTTATGCCAACTGTAAGTCGTAACCTGAGGATGTGTTAAAGACAATGTTTGTGCTTGTACTGTATGTTAAATGTTCGTGCGGGTACAGCCACGCATAGATGAGCATGTAATGTAAGTGTCTATTACTAAGCCTACGGGGACCAAAAACTCAGACCTGCCTACAGGAAAATTCCTGGCCCCATCGGGTTAGGTTAGGGTAAGGCATTCAGTTGTAATAGTAAGGATTAGGGTATGGGGTAATGCAATTCAATTTTATTTGTATAGTGCCAATCATAATCGACAGTTATCTCTAGGCGCTTCACAATTCGAGGCTGAGACCTCAAAACTATACAGAGAGTAAACCCAACAGAACCACCGAGAGCAGGCTAAGGGCGACAAGGGGGATGGAAAAACTTCCTTTAATGGAAGAGAAAAACCTCCAGCAGAAACAGCAGCTCAGGGTAGGCGGCCATCTGCCTCGACCAACTGGGGATAGTGGACAGAGGAGAGACAAAAGAAAAGAGTAGAGATACAGTAGAACAGCAAACAACACCGGTCCACAATCAGCAAACACACAGCAAGAGACTTTACAGGCAGAAGTAGGAAGCACAAAACTAAGATGCAAGTTAGTATCACAGTCTTGCAAAAGTAGGATGGTAGAGCGGGACAGAGAAAGAGAGGTGATAAGAGAGAAGGTGAGAGGTGGAGAGAGAAAGGAAAAGATGGTGAGAGTAGATGTAATGGGAGTGAGGGAAGGAGAGAGGGAGATGGTGGGAAGGCATGCGTTATGTCAAAGCAAATGTGTGTCTTACGACCATATGTCATTCATTTAAATGTAGTAACCTGTAGTAACTGGTGGGTGATAATGGAATGCAGTGTTATAGCTTTAAATCACCCGATAAATTAACACCTTATTAACACCTCGTGGGAGGATTTATTCTGACAAGACCTGTGTTTGAAGCGTCATAGTTTGGAGCAGGTACCGGAGCAGACAGTCTAGCCCTGAACCACATCAGATGCAGGTCTAGCGACATGTTCCGGTATCGTCCACTTCAGGCGAACCTGATACAGCATGTAATCACACAGGCTCAGGCTCTGGCCTGCGATGACCGGGGTTTGATTCCTAGTCCAGGCCTCCTGGCACATGCCCCGACACGGCAGAAAGCTAAAAAAAAAAAGCATATTCAGAAGGCAGGATCAGAAAAGAAATGTCTGAAAATAATTCATGTATTTTTTAATGTAAAAAAAATACATCCTTTACTAGCGCAATACTGAGGCTCTTTGGTACATTTGAAGCTAATGTCTGTGTATGTTTCTGCAGGTTGGAAATCAGATGTTTTGCACTTTTTTTGATGGGGTGTTCGCTTATGCTAATTCGAATCAACAGAAATACTCAGTTTGTGAGAACACACATGCAAACAATCCTGCAACTTTAACACGTGGTCGCTGTAGATTCACTTCGGACCTTTCTTCTGAAGAACCTTAAGAAATACTTACGCCTACTGAAACCTATTACACCCCCTGCAAAAAGTTCTCCTGTTTTTGTTTTGAATTATTTTGAACACTAAGCTGAAGGAGAATATAGGAGTGATCTTACACTATATGAACAAATGCACTGAGCTTACACTGGCATTAATTTAAGTACAAAAACTGTGCCACAGGAGCTTCATGGACTGGGCTTACGTGGGCGAGCAGCCTCATACAAGCCTCACAGCATCAAGGCCAAAGCTAAGCCCAAACCTGAATGCACTGTACCAACTGTGAACTTTGGTGGAGGAGGAATCATGGTATGCAGCTCTTTTTCAGGGTTTGAGCGAGGCCGCACGCTTAACAGTTCAGCATACCAACACATTTTAGTCAGTGCTACGCCTTTAACTTTAACTTTTATAGTCCAACATGACTGTGCCCCAGTGCACAAACCAAGGACTATAAAGACATGGCTTCATGAATTTTATGTGGAAGAACTTGACTTGGCTGTCATAGAGCCCTGACCTCAACCCCGCTGAGCACCTTTGCGATGAACTAATACGGAAATTGCTTTTTGTCCAACATCAGTGCCACACCTCATAAGTGTTTTATAGAATGAAAATGAACACAAATTCCCACAGAAACATAACTAAATCTTTGGAAAACCTTCCACGAAGAGTGGAAGCTGTTCCAGCTGCAAAAGGGGGACCAACTCCACGTTAACGTATATGTATTTGAATCTTTACAGTCTCTGCTAGTGTAATGGCCATATGTCAGAATATTTTGTCCTCCTGAGTATTTTGCTAAATTGTATTGTACAATTGTGTTTTGCCAAGTTATTTACTCAAATTCCAAAAAGTACACTAAAAAGTAAACTTAAAAAAAAAAAAATCTCAGCTGTGCATGTCATGGTTTGTTCATTACTCTACAACAGCTTTCCCAAAATCACATTATAAATATATTATTACCATATGTTGAATCATAATCGTATCAGCAGATTTGTATCAGTACACTCTGTACTTCTTTTAAACTGCTGAGCACACACTCAGTAATGAGTGGATAATATTACCCAGTGTTTGATGTCACTTGATGACTTCAATCAGTCGATTAATGTGGGAACAGTTTTTTCGCACCATGTCCACTACATCATTACAGCTGACCACTCATTCAATCCAAGATAGCCTCTATGATTGCTGGAAATCACTGTGATAATTCTCTAGTGTGTCCTTAAATTGCTGAGAACAGTGGTGATTTTAAATTCTGGCTGTGACTCGAAGTTACTGACAGACCAGAGCTGCAAGAATCAAGAGTAAGAGTACTTTTAAATTCCTAACAGACACGCAAGTAAACCTTTTCATTTTTGCCTCTGTTTTATTGACCAAGTGGATGTATTTAGTATGGTTGTGCAACGGCTTTCCAGTCCAAGTATACTTGTTCTCACAATTTGTGAATATGAATATCTATTCAACCAATTATTAGTGCATTTAAGTACAGTATGTAGGCACAGTCTAGCCAACCTGCTGAATTTTAAAGCATTAGCATGGAGACGTAAGGGGATTTATATGACTTTGAGCATGACATGATTGTTGGTGCCACATGGGTTGGTCTGAGTATTTCACAAACTGCACTGGAAATGTGTGACAACAAGAGAGAGACCAATAGAAATGAGGCCACTTTGACCCGCAAAGAAAACAAACTGATGCGGGAGTGATTTACCGAGACAAGGGCAAAAGGCCTGGACATGGAGACGGGGATGCGAGGGAGGAAACCCGTCCGAGATGTGGAGGACAGACAGAAAACCTCAGGATTCGGACAGAACACAGAACTGAAGTGCAACAAGTGAGGCAGTAAATGGCAATTCTCTCAAAAATGAATGAATGTCTTTGACAAAAATGCTTTTTCTCAGTTTTTTAAAAAACTTTTTTGCAAAAGTGACCAACATTTGTGTGGGCATGAAAGGACCTTAAAGTACAATAACATTGATTTACTTCTACTCAAAGCTGAAGGTCTGTTCTTTCTTTTAAATCACAATGGTCCAGCAGAAAGAAACATTTTCTGTGGGTCTGAAAAGATAAATAAAAATCAACAAAAATGATGTGAAAGTGAAATAGTTCATGATCCGCCAATACGCTGTATACGCAATGTATATTTTAACACAGTAATTATAGTGGTCAACAACTGTGATAAGAAAACAGAAAAAAAAAAAAACAATTCTCCGAGCTACAACTTAACGAGAAACAGACAAGAAGCAGCGATCGCAACACATTTAAATATGAAGCACATTCTGCTGCCCTGGCTCACCTGAATGTATGAGACTATATTAGAACGTTGCATAAATATTAGCCATATGTATCAGACAGAAATAATGTTCGTGTTAATCACTCATTACCACCAAATCTCAGGAATGGTCTCATCATCTAGTGCTTTCAAATCAACACACGGCAGCAGTCGATCTTATGCCAAACCTCATGCTCATTAGGCACAAACTTAATGTACAATGCATCATTTCCTGTTAACATACAGTACGGAGGCAGGCTGTGAACCCTGTTCCTCAGGCGGGTACAGTGAAAGAAACTGTATTTAAGTGAAAGTGCTGTAGTAGTACTCATAAAGTAAGTAGTTGAGTAAGAGTAGGTAGTGAGTAACTTCATAATGTGCAATTTATAGCAGCCTTGAATGCATTATGTTGGACAAGGTTATTTATTCTACAGGTCATTAAAAGATTTTCCAAGATCTTTTTGATGGCAAATCAATGGTGAATTAATCATCAGCAATAACTCGATACATCAGACCGACGTCGTGTCTTAGCCGTGATACACGCTCCCTTTAGCTGGAAAACAAATGCCGGCTTTTATAGTTAACAATGTAAGTGTCGGCACAGAATAAACCCAACAGAAAACCAACTGAATGAAATTAGCTGCAAATGATTGTAAATCAGCATGTCTACTTCCTATTTATCCACTTTGCCTGTATCAGAACATGGTAGATAACGCTGAAGTTCGATTTGATCAAACTTAAATAATTTCTTCCTCTTGAAAGTGTGTCAGAATTTCTACTGTACTCTTAAATCCCGCTCTCAAGTAAGTGCATTATGTTGCTGGGTAGATAGTGGAATATCTACCCAATGAAAATACAGGACAGTGTCTAACATAATTGGGAATCGGGGTCTTTTTAAAGAAAAAATGGTGTCTTAGTGGGAGAGCCATGGTTCTGGTCCTGCAGGCCCTGTGGAGACAGCTTCTTTTGTTTGTTTGATTTGTTCTATTGTTTAATCTTGTTTATTTTCTTGATCATTGTTGGTCATTTTGTGGAGTAGTTTCTTCAGTGTCATCTTAATTTTTGTGTATTTCGTTAACTTTTTTTCTTTTTGTTGATTTAGTGCTTATTTTGCTCATTTTGATTCATTAGTAGGACTGCTGAGTCATGCAACAATCCCACCATTTCCATCTCCAGTCTCTAATATGCTTCTTCTTCCACTTTCACTACTTCTACATATTTTGTCTGATTTAAACCATTCAAGCTTCACAATATTCAACTTACTCAGGAAATCTCTGCTATTGCATTTCATAATTCTAACCTTCATAATGTGTAAAATATTGAGCTTTTCACAATTTTTTTCCTATAGGAAATGAATGGAGAACTCTAATGGAATGTGTGGTTACCATGGCAACGAAAGTGCTTTGAACCATTTGAATACTACTCCACTAAATAGTTATTTAACTTTTGCACTTTTCCAGCAAGTTCAACTATTTTGACTCAGCAATCCCACGCACTCTCTTCAGAGATTGCAAATGTTCTAGATCCATTAAGCCCCTGGAGAGGGGTCAAATGCCACATGTGACCCTGGAGCCACAGGTTGCAGATCCCTCAACTGGTCACATGTTTTCTTACCCTCTTATGTTTTGTAATTTTGTGTCTAATGTCATTAGGCTGTGTTTATGACCTACTTTAACTATATGTGTCAAGCATTCTTAGGTAGTTGGTGGTTTATACCATACTATACCAACTTTATAGATCAGGCCCAACAGGCCAAAGTGCTGCTCATTGGGCCACATATGCAAAACCAAACAGGATACAGGTAAGAAACATAAAACATAATGTATGTATCCATCATGCACTAATAAAGTTTGATGCCATGTTGCCCGTTGCATTAGTCCACATACTATATACGATTATTTTGAGACAAGCGCAGAGTATATAAAAACTCTTTCCTTCAGTGGTGCTCGCATCACGTTCATTTACAACACGACAATTACAGTGTGACAACTGTGGAGGAAGCTAAAAACTCCTATTGAACTTTGTCATGACAGACCTTCTCCTGAAGTGGCTTTTATTTATTTTTATTCATTCTATTTTATCTTATTTATAATAGCAACACACTCTGCTCTCCTGAGGGCATGCTGGGAAAATTAGACAGGCAGTTTGCACATCACTATCTTCTGCACAAAAACACAGCTATGCCAGCTATGCACCCATTAATGCTCAAAATAGTCTGTTTCAGAATGAAAACATGAGTTTATAACTGGTAAGCTCTACTTTCTGAAACAAGTGGATTTGCCTTATTTGGAGTTTCCAGGCAAAGGGAGGAGTTTTGCTGTGTAGGGTTTTTGCAAACAATACAAGTCCAGTGGGTCTGGTGTCAAATAAAAACTTGTGCGACTCCACTGTAAGAAACAAACTGATGCCAAGCCAGTTGTGTCCTGTTATGGTGCAGAGCAGTGTGGCTGACAGGCAGTGTGGATCCCACCCTGTGGTTGTAACTGGTATGGCTGTTTATCTCCCAGAGGCTAACACTAGCTTAGCCTTTAGCCACCGTTACAGTGAGAATGACAATATAGGGATGTCCATCCTACACTCAACAAAAATATAAACACAACACTTTTGTTTTTGATTCCATTTTTCATGAGATGTACTCAAATATCTAAAATTCATTCCAGATAAACAATATTACCATTTCTTTCAAATGTTGTCCACAAATCTGTCTAAATGTTTGATA
>JAQQAE010019152.1:0-11005 GCA_029823295.1 Pseudamia nigra | reverse complement strand
TCGCTATGGTGATGGACAGGCTGACAGATGAGGTTAGACAAGAATCTCCATGGACTATGATGTTTGCAGATGACGTTTTGATCTGTAATAAGGACCAGGGGGCAGTTGGAGGAAAATCTAGAGGTGGAGGTATGTCCTGGAAAGGAGAGGAATGAAGGTTAACCACAGTAAGACAGAATATATGTGTGTGAATCAGAGAGACCCAAGAGGAACGGTGAGGTTACAGGGAGTAAAGATAAAGAAGGTGGAGAATTTTAAGTACTTAGGCTCAACAGTCCAGAGCAATGGAGAGTGTGAAAAAGAGGTGAAGAAGAATGAGGACATCAGAGGGACAGAACATGGAAGATGTTTTAGAGACAAAGTCAGAGGTTAGACTGAGATGGTTTGGACATGTACAGAGGAGGGATATTGAATATATCGGTAGTAGGATGGCGAGGTTGGAACTGCCAGGCAAAATTTGGCCTAGAGCAGGGGTGTCAAACTCATGCCATGGAGGGCCAAGATCATGCAGGTTTTCTCTCCAGCCAGTCACAAAAGCAGGTGATTTCACTGATCAGCACTCCTTCAAATTGAGGGGAGGAGCTAATCAGTGAAATCACCTGCTTTAGTGACTGGCTGGAGAGAAAACCTGCACGGTCTCGGCCCTTTATGGCACAAGTTTGACACCTGTGGCCTAGAAAAGAAGATGCAAAGGGTGAGATGGAGGCAGATGATTCGCTGTGGCGTCCCCTGAAGGGAACAGCCCAACGGAAAATAAGATTTTCTTAACTTACCCAATTATTTTAATTTTTTTTGTCCTAATGCTGTTCCTCATTTAGTGATTTTTCGTTCATTTTCTTGACCATATTGAGCATTTCTGTTAATTTAATAGTTATTTTATTCATTTGTTCATGTATTGCTCATTTTGAGCAGCTGAGATTCTCATGTTCATTTTAAGCATCTTGACTATTGCGTTCAGTTCAGTTAATTTTATTGATTGTTCTAAGTTTTGCTCATTTGTTAATTTCACTTACCGTCTGAACTTGCTCTCTTTGTGTCACTCTACAAAAACAAAAACTCTCTGGCATAAACACACTCACTCGGTCATTAACACCTACATGTATGAAAACACACTTTAGTATCATGACCCAGATACTGTAGTTGTGAATGATTAAGAATAAAATATCTAATCATTAATGTAATAAGTGAAATTAGTCCCATATCAGTCAATTTCATGCTGCTGCTGTTTCTCAGCTATGCTTTTCTCAAAAATGTGACCATGTTGTGCCAGTGTCTGTCTTAAATATTTAACATGACTTTAAAAGTCTTGATACTGTACGACAGACTGGTGATGTGTGGGTGTAAAAACTGCAGACAAGGCTTTATGACGACATGAGTAAGGTTCAAATTCATAATGCTGATTTTATTTTTTGATTCGGAATAAGAAAAAAAAAGAAACTGCAGATGTGTATTTTCTTTGTCTTTTCTTTTTTTTTGGCAATTTCAGCTTTAGCAGTAATTATTTTAACTTGCTCTTTGTGGAGGTGATTTTTTTTATTTAATCCAATCTATTTCATTTTTATTTTTCTACTGTTTCCTAAAAATGTGGCGAGATGAGTCCAATCAGCTGCTCAGCTGTGGATTAGATCCTGTTCTACCCCATATGTAACTTACTGTGATGATGAATCTGAAGCCCAACAGGACACCGTGTGCTTTGTAATTGTCGCAAAGAAAATCAAGTTGTTGCTGTTTTGATACATACACTCATGGAAACCAAAATAGATCCTGTGGCATATTTGCATAACAGCATCAGAGGAAAATGATGAAATTAAAAAGCAGTGTGATTTTGAGGCTCTGTCTTCAACAGAAACCTCTTCAGAAAAGAAAGGAAAGATGGACTCAAACCAATATCTGTCCTTTTCCCTGTCTCTCAGGGGAAGTGGATCTGCTTCATCCCCTCTCTTTATTGTCACCTCTTCAGCTGACACAGCCAAACTTAAGGATTTCTCATATGTGTTTGCTAAAGCTTCCTCCCTCATCCCCGAGTCTGATCTCAGGCCATTCCATCAGCCTCTCTTTGAAAACAACCTTCAGCCAAGAGAGGAAGAGCGAGAGGAAAAAAAAACACCTCTGGGCAGTGAAATTGCCTTGTCACACAAAAAGAGTCATTATTGAGATAAATCACCCCATTCTATTCCATAACTAAACTCTGCCTCAGCTTACCTTCCAGTGGCACCTGCCATGCAGCCTGAGCCATCACATGCACACTCCAAACTGGAGCTTTGTCTGCCAGGAGGATTCACCAGAGCCGCTGGTTGTTTTGATGTGACATCGTGATATTTGTGCAAAAATTTTCATTGACCAAGTCGGTCCCAAAGCTACCACCCAAACAGCTTTAAACAAGACAGTATGATACGGAGCAGGAATCATTGTGTGATATGTTACACTCTAGTGCTTGGAAATACAAATGGACTGGACTCCAAATTAGGTTCAAACAATGCAAGAGGATACATTATTTTATCTTAGATGGACTGTAGAGATTTATAAGACACTTGCATGGATTTTTACAGTGACACTTAACACTGTAATATATTTTTCATCTAAAAAGTGGATGATATATTGGCCAGGTTTTTGTACAATACTTAATTTTTATAACTGTAACAATCAAATTAGCATTGTAGTTTTGATTACAATTTATATTATTCTTCAAAAAATACAAAAGATGATCAATGAGCACCCATGTGTGTGTTCAACGTCCTTGTCAGTGACCTTGTAATTATTTTTCCACAAACCCGTTGCCTCATGTACTTCGACACCAGCCTCAACATCTCCTTCTATTTCCCACTGTCAATAAGTAAATCAAGACATAAAACAGATAGGGGCCATAAAATAATTCAATTCATGATTTCTTAAAGCTAATAATAAAATAAATCAACAAAATGTAATGATGTTTTTAACATTTTTAATAATCTTAAAACATGAACGTGGGAAGGATCTTCATGTTATCATCTTTTTGTGTCTGTCACACATGACGCAATGAAAGTTGAAAAAAACTCCTCCAATTTGGGTTGCACAGCCCACTTGTCATTCTAATGGAATCTTACCAAACCTCATTCATTTTTCAGTGAGTTGAGATGAAGCCATCATCATTTCGAATCATGAGACACACACCGGGCAGTGATTTAACATTACAGACTGCTGCCTCAATAAGTTCATTTCTTGATTGTGTTGTTTTAAATCAAAAATAGCATATTTAAACCACAATGGTGACACAACACAGCCTGCAGAATCATTCTTTAAGTCTGGAAAGTTTGGCAGGTTTATACCATTATCCAAGAGCTATATCATGGCAAGAAAAAAATCGAGTTTGGGTATTGTGGGTACTGATCAAATTGACATGACGCTAAATGGATTTTTATATATAAAAATCTTTCTTGCTAATGGTTCAGTATAAATGTGGTTCTCTGTCCCTCTATATGAATTAATCTTATCTCACATCCACACCTGACATTCAGACAATAATCATCCTGCTTTTGGTGTATATTTCCTTTTAAGCTTTTGTAGAGGAAGAACCTCAAACAGGGATATAGTTGTACATTAAAGCCAACTATTTATGGCAGCAACCTTTAGTTTTGACTCCAAAGAACTGACTGCATACAGTGTTCAGATCAAAATGGTAATGATAGAATGTAATCCAGCAGACACAAAGTCAGTGTTGCTGATGATGTAACATTTTGCTGTCTCAGGTTCACCCTATTTGAACCAAAGACAACAAAATAGGTTGTTTCCATTAATTGTGGCATGAAGCAGCAGTTATTCAGGACATGTGCACAAGTCATGTCCTTAGATGGTACAAGGGATAAAAAGGGAATTCACCATCTATGGGATGAATTTTCATATAGCTCACCTGTTTAGATGGTTCAGAGGCTGATATTTGTTTAACTTAATTAAAGGTAAAGACTGAGAGAGGCTCCATGGTGGAGACGCCATTAGAGCACAAACAAGCTGTAGTTGGGATGCAGAGGAAAAAGCCATAAAATAAGCAAACAATTTTCTAATGTTTTTCAAAGCATTTTCACTCTACAGCACATTCATAGTGCTTTCACACCAGCAGAGCTCCGTACTGATTCCCTTTTCTATACATAGTTTTGAATTGGTGCATTAACACCAGAAAAGAATGACTTTAGAACCTGAAAGGTAGGTTCTCAGCTAGAACCAAAGTAGGAATGCTATTTCCTTGATGGACATGAAATAATAAACAAACTAAAATACACTTAAAGATTCGTGAGACGACAAAAAAAAGTCACAAACTCATGCTGTATGTGAAAAAAGACACCATGTTATGGTCTGTTGTTCATTTTGCTCAGCCCACTGTTAATGACGTGTTCCTGATGAGGACAGTTGAACCCCAAGCCTGTGTGAACACAGGCTGGTTCACTGCATGGAACCACGGTTCCAGGGAACCTGAAAGACACTGGTTCAAGAACCACAGTTCATCTGGTGTGAAAGGGGACATGGACTCCCTCACACCCACAAAACTCCATGGAGGGTTCTCAAGGGATCACTTCAATGTTTGTTTGGTGAATGCGACTACAAGTGGCTTCCAATCCCTGGTCCTCTGATTGGCTGCAGAAATATACACACTGCTGTCTCTTGAGACGACCCATACAGAGAAAAACAGTCTAAAACAAAGAGAAAACAGAAAATCCAGGCAGAAAGTCTGTGGTGATTTAAATAAAAAATTACATATGGCAGTGAATTCTTGGATCTGAGGGGGCAGGCAGTGGTGCCAATATGGCAACGCCAAGAGGCTCCTTATTTGAGCTTCCAAACAGCTTTTCAGAAAACCTGTGGGCGACGTCAGAGGGCTTGTTCAGCTTTTTAAATACAGTCTATAACAGCCGTTCCCAAACTCCAGGTTAGGATCATTCATTTGGGTGGCAAAACAAGTTGGTATTTCAAAAAAGAATTATGTTTTTGATACTGAGCATTTGTTTTGTTCTGATTATTGTGATTATAATCCTGTTGAAAAGCACAAACATAAAACAATTTAGAATTTCTTTGGCATGCATTTCTACAAAATTAGTTATTTACTTGCTCTAGATAATACTATAACCATTGTAATTCTAAAACAGTCAAGAGCACTGAATTATGCACAGATTCACTCCTGCGGATTAAGTGATTTGCTCTTTGGGTCATGCCAGTTTGTCATTTCTAAAAATTGGGTCCCCAGAAAATAAGTTTGGGGACCACTGGTATATAGAATACATACACTAGTTACTATGTTTAGTAGGTGACAGACCATAAAATCTAATATGAATTAATGCTAACACTAGAATCAGTGGAGCACCAGTGCAATAATGTAGTGTTAAACTTTGTGGCCAAATCCTTTGATGGCTGTTCAGTAAGTTTCATATTGCCTTCACTTTCATGTGTCAATAGTGTTATTCTTGTAGATAGACAAGTAAAGTTTAAGGTGATAGCTTTGATGGCCCTTAACCACATCTGCAGTAGATCTGTCTGTCCTAAAAAATAATACCACTCAATAAACAGAAGCTTAGGTAGTCCTCACCCACCTCTCACACAGACCACAGACCACATTATGTCATTTATTAGTAGCATTTAAACACCTTTGTCATATTGCCAAAAACATGACTGAAAATGTTTGTCTTTGTGGGACAGTCATTGTTGCTTCATGACTGCAGTGACTGGGATTTCAGCATCATGTTCTGATATCACAATACTGCCACCACTCATTACTGTTTACATCATATTTACAATGCTGTTACATCATCTGTGTCTATGAGATGCCAGATCACATCAGCACATTTCCTAGAGATTACAAACAATGACGCTGCTGCTGCAATGCAAGTAGGCTAATGGTGCCTTCTCTTCTTAAAGTGGAACAGTTACTTGCCTGACACTTTATCTCCTACACTGTACCACCGCATGCCTTCATATCATCCCCCAAACAAGATCCTGTGATCTATAACAACACTTTTTTCTTCTCAGTGCATGTGGAGATTGGCAGAGATAAAGTAAATGGTTAGAGGGGGTTTGACAGAGCAAAAGCAATGTGTTATCTTTGTTCTCTTGTCACAATTTTGGCTTTAGGAGAACAAACACAGTCTCAGTCGAAACATAACACTGTTTAAGGTGGAATATACACACACTCAATTTCAATAGTTTATGAGCTAATTCAGTAATTCAGTATGATTAACATATGATTCTTTGGGAGTGATCACAGGTATTAGTAAATTGTTTACGTGTACAGTATGTACATTGTCATACAGAGGTATGAAAAGAGCAATAGTATATCCATAAACCAAAGTAAAGTTAAAAAAGCAAAACATTCTGACATGGTATCTCTGAACTGTCAGGTTGGCAGAAACACCAACATGTGGGCAGAATGAAACACTATTAGGCTCCTCCAGCAGTGTCTGCTGTTTAGATTTCTGTCTAGATGTGATGAATTATGAGGCAAAAGTATAGCAGTCTGACAGTTTAGGGAAAAAAGGGGTTGCTAGCCAACTGGGTAAGGCCAGGGTCTTTTCTCTCTTACCTATCACACCCAAGCTCTCTCGGCTCTCTAATTGGAACAACCTCTTTAATTGGGTTTGGAAACCATGGAGACAGCCGCTCCGTCTGGGAGCTAATAAGCTGAAAGAGACACCTTCAACAGAGGAGCTGATGCTGAGTGAAGCAGCCTTGGCTTTCCAGTGACTGAAATGTCGCGACCACTAGGAAGAACTGAAGAGGAGGTGACTGACAGGAAAATGTCTTATTGGCAAAGGGGGAAAAAAGTCTTACTCTATGCACCACTGAAATCCAACTAAGTTTCAAGAAGAGGAATAAAACATAAGTGGTATTGCAGGGGTTGAACCAAAGAACTACAGCTTTTGATTTAGTAATTGATTTCTCACTCCCATACAGAGGTGAGTGGACTACACACAAACAGTACTCAAGTAAAAGTATTATTGCTTTATACTTGTACTGACTCAAGTAGAAGTACTCATAAATGTAAGTACTTGAATAAAACAAGCGTCCCGTACAAAACGACTAAGTAGTGAATAATATTTTGTGTTCAAACTGGCATTCTTGTCATTTTAGTTTATTTTCTTGATTACAGTGGTACTCTGGCTAACGAATGTAATCCATTCCGGCGTCACATTCATTGGCCGAAACAATCGTTAGCCGGTGCCGGTTTTTCCATAGGATACATGTAAAACAAATTAATCCCTTCTGGATGCACGAAAACTCCCATATAAAGTATGTATTACACAACTGTATGTGCACATTTAGTCATTATTATTATTTGAAAAGGAAGCTATGTTAATTATCTGAAATGGAATGCATGAAATTAGTTCTAAAAATGATTTAGAATGTATTCTTACCCTGGCTTATGAATTATGATGTGTGTCAGTGGACACTGGGTCTCTGTCTGCTGTGTGTTCGCACGCATCCATAGCTCTAAGCACAGATCCAGTGTGTTTATGGCTACTGATGCTAGCTACAGCTAACAACACAGCTCCGGCTGAGTTGTTAGCTGGCTCTGGAGTGTTGTTAGCTTACAACGGTGGAAGCTTCTGACGTTGTAAGCTAAGGAAAACTGCGTAGCGGGCTAACACCATAATGCTGGACCAGGAGCCTCTGCAGTTGTAAGCTAACAACACTCTGCAGCTGGCGAACACCACAGCCGCAGCTAACAACACCGGAGTGTTGTTAGCCTGACACCCAGGCCACAGCACTGTTAAAGAGCAGGCAGCTCTGTAGCAGAGACATTGAGCTACTCGTGGTTAGCATTTGCCTATTACATTCCGCAGGAACTTTCACATGCTATTGTGTTGACTGTTTACATCCAGGTGATAGTTCACTTCTGGGTCTATCTCTTGCGTTACCCGAATTTTTCCTTTTAGCTGGTTTAAATTTTTGGCCGATTATTTTTCTTCGGTACCAGGATTTTTTCAGAAGCGTTTGTTAGCCGGAGTACCACTGTATTCTGCTTAGTTGTCTGAAGATTCTCAGTCATCCAGGTCATGAAATCCAAGGCGTGTGGTTTTCACAAGGAAAACCACACGGAAAACCAAGGAAAACCACAGTTGCTCAGTTTTGTTGGTTATTTCGTGAATTTTTTATTTTTTATTTACACAGTTTTTGTGTAATTTGTTCACGTTGACTCATTTTGTTTCTGGTTCAGTTCAGTATGCTCATTTGGATCATTTTTGTGAACTTTTATTTTGATCATTACTGTTTCTTATTTTTTCTCTCTATTTCTTGATTACATTGTTCAATTTTGTTACTTTATTTATTATCTTTTTTATTTTGTTGCTTGTTTTGTTCATTTGTGTGTCACTATCATGTTTTATATTTTATAAGTTACCTGAGTGTTTTGTTGTTTTGTTCATTTTATAATTTCGTTTTTGTTTTGTATTTTTTTTGCTAATTTTGCTCATTTTTGACCAAGACTTGATCAATTTGTTACATTCATTTTGTTAATTTAATGTACTTGATGATTGTGTTCATTTCTTTAAAATGTAACTTTTTTTTTTCTTTTGTTTATTTCAAGTGAGTTGTGGCCTAATGTAACTGAATAGAAGTACAGCTTTTTACATCTCAAATGTAACAAAAAAAAAGTATTCTGTAAAACAACTATTCTCGGAAATACATTTTGTAGATAAAAATACCGTATTTTCCTGATTAAAAGTCGCGGTTTTTTGCATAGTCTGGCGAGGGGAGCGACTTATATTTTGAATAAATTGGACGATAGGGCGCTTGTCAGACTGACAGCCGCTAGAGGAGACGAGCCGGAGTGCAGCTCAGGCTCGCGGCAGGGCGGACAGATGCGACGTGCTCTGCAGAGCGTCTAATACACTTTTTTTCCTTCTTCATTATGCATTTTTTGGCTCGTGCGACTAACATAACGGAGCGACTTTTCATCCCGAAAATATGGTACTCAAGTACACGTAACTAAGTAAATGCAGTATATTTGAATGCTACCCACCTCTGCTCCCAGAACTTTGAAATCAATTGTGATGTTAACCTTCGGCAGACAATGCACCCGTTCACATGGGTCCATCATACACAGGCTGTACAATTATCTCCAAAGTAATTCAGCTGCAGCAATATTGAATGGTGAGAGCAATATCAATAAAATGAGAATGGCATCCACGTGATGTTACTGAAGGAGAGAAAACTTGAATAGAAGTGGTTGGGACCTGAATATGGCAGCACCACCAAAATAATGAAGTAGCACACAGGACACCAGAGTTCATATCCTGCTCAATGCAATGTGTGTTTTCAGTGTTTGCTGTGTGAGCCTCATCCCAAACCGTGTGCCTACAGCTAATGAAACTGTGCCAGGATGCATGGGAAAGGCTGCAGCATGAACTAAATCATGGCAACCGTGTAGCTGTCTGTTTGCATCAGGAAATGATGCACCGTTCAATCAAACGGGAGTGCAAAAAAACACAACAACTGACTGAAATTTACATGCTAGGAGCGAGAATGTGTTGGATTATAATATAAAATGTAGATTGGTTCATTATGCAATACATACTAGTGATTTGTTTTGCTGGTGGTACTGTAAAGTCAAATCTTAATTAAACTTTTTTTGAGGAGCTTTTGATAGAAGCTTGACAGTAATCAGTGTTAAGTTCTTCTCTAAGGTTTAAACTGCGTGGTTTTCAAGTAAAAACATCATTTTTAGAGCTTTTGTCCTACCTGACAGTTGTATGTTTATTTCAGTATCATAACTTGTCTTGAATGGGGATTGTTTAAACTGAAATTTCTCACTATGACCACTTCAGGCAAAATAATTTACAGAACAACAAAGTACTCCTTACAGAGGCAGAACTGTGTGTCATAGCAAAGAAAGGCCTTTATACTCATGCTGTTTCATGTTCAGTTGACTGAGATTGGTTCATTTTTTTCCTTGGAATAATGTCATTTTGGGCAGATGTGAAGACAGCTATTATACTGGACTGACAACAATACCGCCAAGACGGTGTGGAGGAAGTGGTTTCTATCTGTTTACAAATGAGCTGTGGAGTGCTTCATTGTGGCGCTACCGGGTGGAATCTGATGAAATGGCTCCTGCACTCAACAGCACATTGTCAATGCAGAAGTCAACATCAGATGCCAACAGGAACATGATTTAAGCTCTGATAACAGAGATCAGTGTGGTTTCAATTTAGCAAGATACAACCTTTTTCAGGACTTCTGTTTTGTCTTTGGTCACTCGCCTCCCAAATACAATTTTACAGGCTTGGGAAGAATGTTTTCTAGTCAGATGAGACAAAATAGACCTGTTCACCTATAATAATGAGCATGATGTATGGAGGAATATGGGTGAGGCTTGTTACCCAACATACTAACCATGGAAAAGAGATGTTGTGTCCTTGTTTTATGTTTATTTATCTGTTTACCATAGCGTAAACATAACCTAAGTTATGTTGTAAACATAACTTTTTGAGTTATGTTTACAACGTAACTTTTTGAGTTCATGGACGGGAATGAAATTTTCAGAATAGGTCAGAAATGACACAAGAACCAATCAGTTACATTCTTGGAGTGATTTGGATCCGGAAGATTTTCAAAGGATTCTTCACCATTGTGAGATAGAACCAAATTCAACATTTGTTCTTGTAGCACCACAAATAACCCCCAAAAAACACAGTACAACACCATAATAGATTCTGTCAAACTACAAAGTTTGATCCAGATATGGCAAGTATTCCAGATAGAGGGATCCAAAATGCTTATATGTGAGGGGGGTGAGGAGAAATAGCTACTGTTAGGTAGAAATAAAGCTACAGACATGCAACGGATACCAAATTGTAGAGGAAAGTCTCCTGATTCAGTAATGTGCCCACAGATTTGATGTACAGCATCTCGCAAAAGTGAGTACACACCCACATTTTTGCAGATATTTAATTATATCTTTTCATGGGACACTGAAGAAATGACATTTTGACACAATGAAAAGTAGTCAGTGTTCAGCTTATATAACAGTGTAAATTTATTGTTC
>JAQQAE010019151.1:0-11005 GCA_029823295.1 Pseudamia nigra | reverse complement strand
GGGGGGGACTCAGGAGCCGAGAGCTGATCTTCCCAGAGCAAAATAAAAAATGTATATAAACACTTAGAAACACAATTAAGTCAACCACAGCATCCTTTTGCACTTCACTGCATTTTCTATGAGTGTGGACAGTATGTGTGACTTGTCTGGTTGCCTGTGATGAAAGTTTATGTTTTTCCTCCAGGGGCAGAGGGATGCTTCCACGTGGTGGAGCCAGGGGAGGCGTGGCCCGAGGTGGTCCAGCCAGAGGAGGCGCAGTGCGGGGTGCCCTGGGTGGCCGCGGAGGACCGCCCGCTGCACCCAACAGGGGAGCTGCGGCACCCCGCGCCAGGCTCCCAGCCGGCGGACCCCCACAGAGGATGGGACCTCCACCTCACCAGCACACTGGTGCGGCTGCGGAGGGCTATGATGAATATGTAAGTAGAGCAGTCAGTGGAGGGTTCTTTCCTCCAGTCATTCATGTCTTCTATTATTATTCATTAAGTAAAAGACTCATTCAGTGCTTCAGCTAATGAATCTCCTCATTGTTGTGAGGGTTGCTTATTTTTGTTCTTCAGTAACATGTCAAAAATTTACAAAAAAAGTGGTTTACATAGCTGCTTTTCTAATTTGTCTATTTATAAATGTATATTGAGTTTGCCACATGTCTTTGTTTAGCAGATAAACCAAAGAAAAGTATCAAATTCTCCATTTTCAGTTTTTGGTTGAATAAAGTCAATAAAACAATTAACAGTTTTCTGAGAATGAATAACGTAATAGTTGTAGCTTTGCTTTTATTTTGACAAAAGAAGAAAAAAGTTGAGTATGCGTTTTAAAAGCTAAAGGATGAGTTTGCCTGCTGTGACATGAACACTGTCAGGACGATGTAGCTCATTGTGACCTCTTCAACATGTGGCTCTTGGGAATGAAATTGTGTTCGTAAGATTTGAATCAGTCAGTTGTCAACACGGGAATACGAGATTTCCTGGGCTCGAGATGTAAGGGAAGTGTGTGTCTGCTTTCGTCCGAGCGTAGTACTTTAGGGACATGTTGACATTCATGATTCATGAAGAAGCCTGTCTTCTAATCTCACTCTGGTTCTCTGTTTCCTCCCTCTCCAGGGCTACGACGAGAGCTACACAGAGACTGGCTACGACTCATACAATAGCTACTACAGTCAGCCGCAGGCGTGAGTGAATCAGATGTCTCTTTGGTTTTTCACCTGCTTCTCACAAACTGTACATGCCACCCTTGATACTAGTTTCAGTCAAAAATAGGATTTAAGAGCAGAAATACTTTTTAACCACTCTGCAAAAATGCGATGGAGATTATACTGGTACATGATTTTGGATGGTGGAGTTATTTAGAACCAGCAGGGACTCAGATGTTCTGTGCTAGAGAGCCAAGCTTTGATCTTATTCGTGGAAGCCAATTATCACCCCCCCCCCCAGATATTACAGCATGTTTTTCAAAGATGAAAAGTGATGTTTCTCATGTTCTCTCTTCTTGTCTTTGACCATCAGAGAACCAGAATACTACGACTATGGACACGGAGAGAGCAGCGAGTCATACGAATCATATGGTGAGGGCGAGCTCTTCTGACTAAATGATGTTTAGTATGTAAACCTGAGCACACATCAAATAGCTGAATTGGATTTCATTTGATTTACTGTCCTCAAGGGTATTTCAATCCAACTAATTTAATAGAAACCTGAGTGGAAACATCAACACTAAAAATGAAATTTTTATAGCAGACATATCATTCATTTTCTGTTGTTATATGTAAAGTATCTGGACACTAAAGATGACATAAATGTAGTTTTAAGATTCAGAATTCCTCTCAGTGGTGTTTTCTTTGCTGATTTCTTTTTCTTTCTCTAATCTTTGACTGAAAAAAATCCTGTGTTGGTCCCTCCCTGTCCTTTATTCTGAATGATAGGGATAATCGGCGATTATGATTGGCGCTATACAAATAAAGTTTGATTGATTGATTGCTTGATAGCGCAGTCAGAGTTCACGGTGTGTGGATTATGCAAACAAGACAAGAGTCCGATAGGGACAAGTGTGAAGTGAACCATGCTGAGAGCTGACCAGAGTCCAAGTGGGTGGGGCTTAGGCCTCAGGCTGACGTGATTGACAGGAGATGTGACATCACATCTAAGGGAGAAGGCAAACTGGGTTTTCAGGCAGATTCAGCTGAACCGCATAAGAAAAACTCTGCGCACTATTTGTCCCTGAACTGAGTTTTTTGATATAGCAACATTATTTCAGGGCCCAGGAACATTACAATACAAATAAGAGTCAGAACAGATCCTATACTTCATTTCTTAAGGCCAGTGTACAGTGTTGAACCTCAGTATAATAGAAATCTAAAATGTAAACATCCCAGAGTATAGAATGAAAAAAAAAGTCAATGTCCAAGTATCAAGATAAAAACTTTCATAACTCATTGTACGTCAGGTGAAACGTTTTCACTGAATTTATCTCTCTCTGTGAGATCCCACATCAAAGGGAACTAGTCATCAAACATGAAGTTCTAAGAAACAAATGCAAAAGTCTGGAACAATGCTGTATGAGTGGCACCATCAGATTTTTGGTCCTAGAAATAATTTAATAATACATCCCACCTAATGATGATGATGTGCCATTTATAGAAAACATAAGTAAAAATTGCATATCTGTTTTCGGCTTTATAAGCACTGCAACTGGCCATAAGTAACTGATAATGGCTGCCGTTGAAAGAAGTGTCGCACCTTCAGATGAAGGGAGTCTAATATACTGTATATGATGTAACAATGCTACGTTCCACAAAACTGGGAAGTCAAGTTTCTAAGTCTTTTAATACATTTTTAACATTCACTATGTGTGTCTCAGAGGGTGCTGCCATTATTTCATGACGTCAGGCTGCTGAATGTCAGAAACTCAGGGTACATCAATTTGCCCTGACTTTCCAAGTAGGAACTCCGACTTCAAGTGGTGTTCCAGTGCACTTTTCCTGGTTGGACGTTGGAATTTTCCAACTTCCCAGTTATTATAAGGCATGCAGATCACTGAATGGTCTATATCTGCGTCATAATGTCTCATAGCAAGATGTTGAGCCAGCAGGAAGTTACTAAAAATGTTGGACATAGTTTCCAGTAGGCTCAATCTTAGTCTAAACATCTAAAACAGCTTAAAAATGGTTATTTTTTAGGTTTTAACTTAGGGCTATGTTTCCCTAGTTTTACTAGTGCAACGGCACTAAAAGCTTGCAATACACCGCCATAACAATCTATAAATCTGTACCTGCAGTGGAACGACAGCCCACTGGTACTAAGACTGAGCTGAGTCACTTTGAGTCGAGGTGAACTGATATAACTGAGGCATAACAGGCATCGTTTAAAAATTCACTTTAAAGTCCATCCATTAAGGTTGTAATGAATCACACATTGAGGACCAGAAATTTGATGTCAATAGACCTGGCCTTTACACTCAAATGTCACAACGTTGACTCATATGAACCTATAGTTTATATTGATGAACTAAAATTTGGACGATGGTGAACTACTTTGTTGCTAGTTAATCATGTTACATTTACAGATTTTCTGAATCTTGTGTTAAAATTTCCGAATCATCTTGACTGAACTTGTTTTCTTGTCCGTGTCCTCTACAGGTCAGGATGACTGGAACGGGACCCAGAGGACAGCCCCAGGAAAGGCTCCTCCCCCTTCCAGAGGTGGAAAGACACCCTACAGGGAGCACCCCTACCGACAGTACTGAAGCGGACCCAGCACCCTTAACGTGTCGCCCTGACTACCGCCTGTCTACCACGGCAGCTCTCGCTTTAAGCAGCCCGACAAAAGTAATTGTCAGATTTGTCTTTGGTTTGGTCTTTTTTCCTACACTGGACTTTATACAAGCGAGAAAATTGGGAACTGAAAATCGGAACTGTTTTTTTGAGATTTGACCGCAAACTCCCTCCACCCCATCCCCCTACTTTGTCGCTTCAACAACCACCCACCCACCCAACCAACCAGCCAACCAACCATCCATCCAACCAAAGCGGCTTTTAGATGGGTTATAGAGGAGAAGTTGGCGTCTTTTTTGTTAGTTTCCCATTTGAGTTTGTTTATTTTGCTGTATTTTTTCTCTGATCCTGTCCCCCCCACCCCCTTTGGCTTTTTTGCATTGTTGATCGTTAATTTTTTAACTGTTTGGGAGTCTAGTGGAAGTAGTGGCTCATTATCCACTTGTCTAAGGAATCCATTTTAATTGTTTTTAAATACAAAGTATCTGTCGAGGGTCAGTTGCAGATTCCCATTTAGGCTACATTTCAAAATTCTGTTAATATAGCAAAATAAAAGACCTTTTAAACGCTCAATTATGTAACATAAAACAAAAAAGAAATCTAAATTAAATTACGTGACGGTTAAAGAATCAATGTTAATGGAATATAGTACAATTCATTCTTGATGATGGCTTGTTTTTAAATAGTTCTAAAACGTTGTCCATTTAGACTTTGTAGGCAGCAATATTTGTCATTGTACGTAGAGTTTTGAAATATAGCCCTAATAGACACTGTTGAGATGGACTGTCCTCATATCCTTAATTTGTTCTTAATGTTAAATCTAATTTTAAGACACTGAAGACAAAATGTTTGTTTCTGAGACAACGGCCAAAACAGACGGCCTGTCATGCTAAAAAAAAAAAACAGTTCAGGTCTTCATTTTGTGATCTGATTCTCTATAAACTGCATGCACAAAATACACAAAGAAGGATTGGGACAAAAATCTCCACATGGGTCTTCTCTTTCTATAGAGAAGGGATCCTGCAGCTCAATCCGAACTCTTGTACATATTTTAAAACATCCTAACTGTACTTATTCTGCCACTAGTATCTGTACCCTCTCCATAAAATGCATTATGCTACATGTGTAAGCTTGCCTAAATAGGTTACTAAATCTGTCCAAAAGATGTTTTGCAGCAGTTTGTCAATAAAGCTTAGTTTGTTTTTTATGAAACTTAACTTGCTTTATTTGTTTCCTGTCCTAGTAAAATCTGAAATGACCTTTTTTAAACACAAAGTCAGATGTAGATGTTTTCCTTTGTTTCTGATTCAAAAACACATTTTAAATCTAAATGAATGTATTGACGTCTGAAGACTTTAACCCTACTAAATGATGTCTTGATTGATTATCAAAAGAGCACAACTTATTCTTTCTCTCTCTTTCTATACTTTTTAAAAAGGACCCAGAGGTAAGACCTCTAAAATAACCTGGATAGCTTCCTAATGTGTATAGAGTTCTAAAGCATTGAATGCCTGGGTATGTATAAGACTTTTTCAATCCTCTTACCTGTGGTCGTAATCGTTAATGAGAATTGCTTTTATAGCATCTGAAAATTAACTGAATTCAAACCACCATTCAGGTCTAGGCTTCATTGTCATGAATGACGCTGGCGCGATGGCTACTTTAGTAGAGTAATGGCAGTGCAATGGAGAGGATGGTTATAACCTAGAGAACTCCACTGTAAAGGTAACCTAACCCTAAATGTTTAATTTCGTAGTGTGTTTATCCATTGACATAAACTTGCTGGTAAATGCAAACAATTTCTTAAAATATTACATTATTACAGTCATGGCATCAAAAAAACTCAAAAGTAAGAAAAATGTAACTTCCAATATCATACAGTAGTGAATTTTATGTACCAAAATAACTGTTCTGTGTACTAACAAAACATATAATAGAATAGTGTTAATGCAACTCTTGCTAAAATGAACAAAGCCAAATCTATATCAATATCTGCTGTACAGTTGAGCTGCTGATACTTTTTTATTTGCAATATCTGTGTAAAGGTTGCTTACGTACTGTAATATTTAAAAAGGTTCTGCCTGTACAAAGTTATCCAAAAAAGAAAGCTTGAGTTGCATGAGCATATCTTCTCCTGTAGACATTGCATGATCTCTTGTCTCAAGTTTCTCCCCGTGTTTTTAGACAAGGTATTGATTTGGGGTTTGTCCTTCCTTTAGGTGCAGCTATCGGTCACTGAGCACCCGGAGACTGACAGTCTGCTGGAGTGAGACCATCAAACCACAGGTTGGTGTGCCTCCACGCTTCTTTTCCACTTTAGCTGCTGCTGTTTGCATCGTACAGGCCATTAACTACTCGTTTCAGTCAGGGTTGCTGCAGTATGAGATTTTTATGCCTTCTTGTCAGTCACAGCCAGGGACAGAGGGGTCATATTTTCCCATTGTCTCCAGACATGCTATATCTTAGGAGCACCTTATCAGAATGTCTTCATATTTGACACAAAAAACAACAGTAGACTTTAGTGTCCAAATGTTAAGGTTGTTTTGTTCAAAACATGGTTTTGGCCAAGAATTTATGTACAAGTCATGTCTAAAGTTTTACATACCTGAACAATATGAAGTAAAAAAAATGGTGAAGCTGTGATCTACAACCCCAATTCCAAAAAAAGTTGGGATGTCAATAAAAACCGAATGCAATGATATCCATATTTTATTTCCAATAAAAAAATTTGGAAGATGTTGAAACTGAGACATTGTGTCAGTTCATGGACAATATTAGCTCATTTCAAATTTGATGGCAACAACACACCTCAAAAAAGTTGGAACATGGGCTGGAGAAGTAATGGGCACAAATCAAAAACAACTGGCGGAGCATTTGACAACTAATCAGCTTAGCTGATAACAGGTTAGTAACATAAAACAGTCATATATTTTTTAATGTAAAATTGCAAAGATTTCAAAGATCCCACCATCTGCAGTGTATAATATCATCAAAAGATTCAGAGAATCAGGAGGAAGGTCAAAACTGGATGCTCGTGATTTTCAGGCCCTCAGGCGCACTGCACTGAAAACACACTTGATTCTCTACTGGAAATCACTTCCTGGGCTCAGGACCACTTCCAGAAATCATTGTCTGTGAACACAGTTCACTGTTCAATCCACAAATGCAAATTAATGCTGTATAATGCAAAGAGGAAGCCATATGTGAACACAATCCAGAATTGCCACCATTTGGGCCAAAGCTCATTTAAAATGGTCTGAGGCAAAATGGAAAACTGTTCTACGTCAGATGAATGCCTAACTATACTTTCCCAAACTTTACCAAAAATTACACAGAATATAAAAGAAATTAGGACTAAAAGAGCTTTTAAGTAAAATATGTAAGGAAGCAGTTTGTTTCATTTTGAACATCAGTGGAAAGAAAAAGGTGCATCTGCATTATTCATTCAACAAGAAGAAAGACATTTTTGATGTGTGTCAAGTAAACAATCTGCTCTTGTGGTCCTTTCTGGCTAGAAGTGCGATGAAGGTCTAATGGCACAAAGATGAGAAGGTACCAAATATTTCAGCATGATAAGCAATAAAGGCTCATTTGTAAATGTGTAATATTATCTAAACAGTTTAGTTAGTTACTATATAATCAAGCCTACTATTATCTGAAATATCTTGCTGAGATTAAATTAATATATTTTCTTAAAATTAAATTGCTTTTATAACGTGCTCTGGCCAAAAATGTTCTTTTTAGAAGAAAACGCTCCTTTCCTAGAATCAAGGCTTTTAAAAACTTTAGTTTCCACATCATACAGCAAGTCTTGAGATTGATTTTTCTGCCTTGCTGGGGTCTATTAGTGTCGGTTCCTTTTTGTACAATATGAAAACCAACGTGCATAGGCTTTAGGCTGAAATTTGTAATCCATCACAGAGAACAAACCAGCTGCCTTTTTTCTAATCAAGGCTTCAGGGCTTTTGCAGCCGGCAGAACTCACTTTGGAATCTTTTCTTGTTGGTGCATTCAGGGACGTTAACACACCTGAGGTTTCAAAGAGTGGCTCCAGGAGGAAGCCTTCATTATACAAACACACTACATCTGTTTAACAAAGTGCCTGTTTGAGTTATTTTTCTAATAGCAGCTCATGTATGCTAAGCTAAGATCACCGTTAAAGAGCATTTTTACCATATGCCTTCAAGAATAACTCAAGAAACGCTGATAAATTGGCCCCTGTGATGGATTAGCTGTCTCAAGCACTGATGTAAAGAATTCACCATTTATAACTAATGGTCTAAAACATTTAAATCCACTCATATGCTCCCTTTACTCTCCTATTTTCCCCAAAGACCCATTGTACCAGAAACTTTGCTGTAGATGCCCGTGGGTATATCAACCACTGTAACAGTATGCAGCAGCAGAAGCAGCAGCACGTTCATGATATTCGCAGCATTTCAAAGGTTGGTTGATTCTGATGATTGCTCATCTCCTGTAGTCGCCCTGCTTTTGACAGTGCCTGAGCTAGCCTTCAGCAACTCTCAGTGAGGGAGAACGCGATGCTGGTGTCAGTGTGGTCTTGGAAAAAAGTGACTAATAAGGATCTGTAGCTCAAGGGGCTCTGACAGAAGGAAGACCGGAGCGAGGGGCGAACAACTGGCAAGTCCTAAAATGGAAGCAGCAGGAAGCGAGGTGTCAGGGGGAATTTTTTTTCCCCATTATATCCTGTCCATGCCTTGAAGGCAGGGTAAAGTTAAAAAGTGATACCTCTGAATGTAATGCCTGGTGGTCAGCAGAGATGGGGACTCAAGTCGTCGACTTGGACGCAGGTCACACATCACGTACTTGAAACTTGAACTTGTCCTTAAAAGGCTTGATATTTGACTCAAACTTGTAAAAAATTATGATCTCCTGTGTGTCAGTCGGATTATCATTCCAAATCTTATGATCTTACTGATTAGTATTAAGGTGACTGTCGTGATCCAGATGGGCTTCTTTTTTGTTTCTGCCAGAGCTATCACATGCTCATCATCAGTGCAAGTTGTCAAACAGATCAAACACGTACACAGTGGTTCACATAGACAGGGATAAATGAAGCATTCAGCATGGATCAGCCAGAGACAAATACAAAAATGAGAGTTCAAGTCAAACGAAGCCATTAGTATGAATGTGCTTGTTTAATTCAATAAATGAATAAATTACAGTATGTTGGTGGTGATTGTGAATAATGTTTAATTTGTAAGACAGATTTCAAAGTTGAGCTTGATTTGTAATTAAGCATACCGGTTTCTGTTTTAAGAATGCACCCTAGAGTGCTCATTACAACTATAGGAGACTTGGGACCTGGCTAGAATTTTCCACTCAAAGACATGAGGACTGGGGAAAAATGATGTGTGAACATCTCTGGTGGTCAGTCTTTGAGAAACACAGCTGTTATTGGTGTTTTAATGAAAGGGACATGGGTGAGTTCAGAACATGCTTAACCCTCCTGTTGTCCTCGGGTCAAAATGACCCGCCATAGGAAGGACACAGGTGTATACAGAAAATGAGGACAACAGGAGGGTTAAGAGTGTGTCTGAGATGTGTCCTGATGGAAAGGTTCAAGAATCTGTTCAGCAACTATTTTTATGTATGTGTGTTGATTATAGAGCACAGAGACCTCAAAGACCTACAGTAAATACCTGCTCATGGCACAGTCAAAAAAGGTTCAAATTTGCTTTTATTTATTTGCAAAGTTATTAGTAAATTCTTCTTTTTCAAAAATGCAAATGATAAACTGCATCTTTAACTATTCAACTTTATAATGCTCATTGCTAGAATGTGTTTGAAAAGCAAAATGCATAAAATAAATATGTCTGGTACCTCCAAAGAAGATATTCCAAACACAGAGTTGGTTTAAGATGCCTCACAAAATGTATTAAAACAAAATGGGTGAATGGATCACCTACAGATGCACCCTCAAAAAGACCAACTGGGATTTGATTCCCATACACAACTCTTTATTTAAGTCTAGCCAACAAACTACAAGGTTATGGTTAGGAAAAAATTACAGTTTGGGTTAATATGCACCCTTTCACTACTATTTGTTAGAAAGCGTTAGTGCCAGGTTTTGTGCTCGAATCCAACTCTCTTACCTGAATAGATAACACTCCGAGAGGCTGTCCAAGATGCAAGAATCTGTTTTTTCTGGGAGAAGCTAAATCTAGTTTACACTTTGATGGGAGTCAGTGTTCTCACACCTAATTATTTCCACAATTAATTTGGGTGCTGTCTGTATATTTCTCACCAAATACTCTGCTGTTCTCTCAATGTGACCAAAAAATGTCACTTTTATGTTTTTTGTCTATATGCACTAAAGATAAATCATGATCCTGTATAGTTCTCTTACTAAAACCTGTACAGTGTACAAAAGCACCTCTGGAATGACTCTAGATACATATTCACAGTGAATGTGCATATTTACAGCAAGCACATAGATTGCATTTAGAATTTTAGTCGGGCAGGAAATGTCTTGAGAGGAAGTACTAATCTTAATTTTACAATTTAGACTTATTTTTTATTGATTCAAAAGCAGAATGTGATTAGTCAGATGAGTTAAATTTACTGCCCAGAGTTAATAGGAGGATGTAGATGCTTTGCAGAAGATGGAGCCATGGGAAGCTGCACTTTATCTTTGTGCATGCAGAAGTCCGTATTTTTTAACAGGACTTGGAGTAATGTAGCAAGTTCCACCCATTTCCCAATGTGTCTAGTAATATGTTGTCCATGTCAAATGCAACGCTGAGATCCAATAAAACCAGTTTGTCTGCATGAAAATGGGTGTCACTTTCCGTTATGAATAAAAATTAGCAATTACAAAAACGCAGTGTGTGTGGATTTTGCTTCCTTTCAGCTGTTATACTTAGATATTTGTCATTAATACTACAACATCTTGACACTTGTGTGCCCACAGAGCTTGATTGAAGTGTTGTGCACCATTCCACAATCATCCATCTTGCCTGTAATTATGTTCATCTTGCAAAATGTTGCTTAGCTACTGTTAAAAATCTGTGAAGCTTGGCAGGATAATTGTTCCTGCCGCTGCTTAAAAATTAAATCGAGTAGGGTCTTCTCTCTTTTCTGCCAAAAGCTCTCATTAAGTCTGGGTAGAGTCCAGGCATGTGTGACTGAAGGACTGTGTGTTTACATGTCAGCTCATCCTGATGTCTTCTCCCATGTGGATTTGTCCTTCTCCAGAGCAAAGCCGTGCACGGGAGC
>JAQQAE010019150.1:0-11006 GCA_029823295.1 Pseudamia nigra | reverse complement strand
CCCGCCCCCCCCCGTCCTCAGGTGTGATGAATTCTCCTGGTGAATGATCTGGGATGCCGACTCATGCCAGGCGTCGTACTCCGAGGGTGTTTCAGTTGTTGTTGCTCAGATTGTCGGTGACGGTGACAAACACTCCTACACTACACATGTCAGCGGTGCTCGGCAGTGTTTCCTCACAGCCTGGCGTCCCACCTCCAGCTCCCATAATCCCCCTGTTCTCTCCCTCCGTCTCCTCTCGCCTCCCTCTCCAACACATCCACATCACAGTGTGACTCCTCATTCGCAGTCACAACAAACAGAGGTGGAAGCGTGGATTTAGACATGTTCCCTCGTCTTGTCTGCCTCCTTCTGATTCCTCCCCTGGGGTCTGTGTTCGTTGCTATGGGCTGCAGACCCTCAGGCCATACTCGCTCAAGTCTGTTTGCTACATGTGGGTAGTACTCAAGTACACTTTATCCTTTGTATGTACCTGAGCAGTTGCACCTGAGTTTGCAGTACTTTTTTACTCAGTTAGATTGGTGATAAAAAATGGACTCCGTGAGTAGGGGTCATTTTTACCCTGACTTTACTTTTACACAGACTGTGTTTGATTCAGATGATGAAGAACAACAGTCAACGACAAATAGAAGAAATCAACAAAGCAACAAAATCAACATTCACAAAACCACATTTATTTATTTATTTGTTGCAAAACCTTTTCAACCTTTATTCAATTAAATCCATGACAAAGACAAGATATTTAATGTTTAAACTCATAAACCTCATTGTTTTTTTCTGCAAATATTCACTCCTTTTGAATTTGATGCCTGCAACATGTTCCAGTAGAGCTGGGACAGGGTCATGTTTAGCAGTGTGTTCCGTCGCCTTTCCTTTTACAAACACATTCCATAAGAGCTGGGACAAGGTCATGTCTTTCCTTTTATCAACACTGAGTAAGTGTTTATGAACTGACGACACTAACTGTTGAAGCTTTGTAGGTGAATTCTATCCCATTCTTGATTGATGTGCAATTTCAGTGTCCCAACAGTCCGGTGTCTCCGTTGGTGTATTTTTTCGTCATGTGTCACACATTTTCAATGGGAGACAGGTGTGAACGGCAGGGGGTCAGTCTAGTTCCAAACAGGTGTTTTTGGTAGGAATATTTTTCAACTATCCCAGTCTTTGATGGCCGTGTCCCAGTTCTTCCGGAATGTGTTGCAGGTTCAAATTGCAAACTCAAAATGAGTGAATATTTACAAAAAGTTGATCAGTTGGAACATTAAATATCTTGTCTGTGTAGTGGATTCAATTGAATATAAGTTGAAAAGGATTCATCACTCATTGTTATATTCTGTTTTTATTTATGTTTTACACAATGTCCCAACTTCACTGGAATTGGGCGTTTGTATTTAAACTCAATTAAATTCATTGTATAATTGTAAATATAGCATTTATACACAAATTGATGGGTCAGTGCTTCACCAGAAACATTAAATCAGGGGTCTCAACCTCGTGCCATGGAGGGCCGAGACCCTGCAGGTTTTCTCTCCAACCAGCAGATTTGACTGATTAGCTCCTCCCCCTTGACTGCTGATTAGTGAAATCACCTGCTTTAATGACCTGCAGGGACTTGACCCTCTGTGGCACGAGTTTGAGACCCTGCATTAAATGAAGTGTTGTACGAACATAGATACGTGAGTGAAACCGAGCCTCTGTGCCGCATCCTGTCCAATCTCCACACATGCTCCTGAACCTGCTGTCTGTGCACAAACGAGCACTGAACCCTGAATCCTGCTGACATTTTCCCCAGTCCTCACACATATCTAGGTCTACCAGTCTGTAAAAATAAACAACAGCCCTCTGGAGATCCGCACAGTCAACCTAGAACTGTCACAAACCCAGATCCCAGTCCCTGATCAAAGGAACCCCCCACGCTGCCGTCTCCACGGTCCCGGAAATGAGGACGAGCGGCGGACGGCGAGACGACGGCGAGACGACGGCAGGTGGATCTGATGAAGAGGTGGTGGTTCATCTGATCGCAAACGGAAAATCAGTTATAGAGTCAGAAAGAGCTGCATGTTAAATGTCCATGTCAAGAGATATAGATCAAAGTGTTGATTTTAGTTTTGTTGTTTTAGTTCTGTTGCAAATTCTGTTCATTATGTTTATTTATTTTTCATTTTTTTGTTCATTTTGCTCATTGTATTGACTGTTTTCTGAATTTTATTTTTAACTTCGGTCAAATATTTTGCTACTTTCTTCATTTGCTGATTATTTTTGTTTATTTTGTTGATTGTTTTGCTAAATATAATATTTAAAAAATATATATTTTTGGCAATTCTATCCATTTTGTTGATTATTTTGTTGACTACTTTGCTAATTTCCTTGATTTGATTGTTTTTTTTTGTCTGTTTTGTCATTATCATCATATTTTGATTATTTTGCAATGTTTTTGTCGACATTTTAGTGACTATTTATTGTTTCATTCATTATTTCCTTGAAATTGTTCATTTTGTTGCTATTTGAATGATTATCTTTGCAATTTTTGTCCATTTTGTTTAATATTTTGTTGATTATTTTGCTAAATTTGCTCATTTCATTGACATTTTAATGAGTAGTTTTTCTTATTTTATTGTTTTGTTAATTATTTCACCAAATTAGTTAATTTTGTTGATATTTTAATGATTATTTTTGCTACTTTTGTCCATTTTGTTTAATATTTTGTTGATTATTTTGCTAAATGTGTTTATTTGGTTGATATTTTAATGACTCTTTACAATTTTTGTTTATTTTGTTGATTATTTTGCTAAATTTGCTCATTTTGTCGGCATTGTAGTGTCTGTTTTTGGTGATTTTGCTCATTCTTTCATTCCCTTTATGAATTTAAGACACAATCTGAAACCTTCCCACGTCACCAGAAACATAAAATGAAGCGTCGGATGCTGCAGAGACGCCTGATCACAAACACCCTCCTCGTTCATGTCCTTCATTGATCGGTATTGACTCATTTGAATCTCGTTATCGTGAGCAGATGTTCGTGTCTCCTCTGACCCCAGGTCGACAGAGCCAGCGCAGCGGGATATGAAGGGTCGGCGTCGGAGAAGATCCTCGACTCAGATTCCTGTCACAGATTAAGAGCCTGGGGTTCAGACGCTTCGGATGCAGCTGCGTGGGCGAGCGTTTGAAACCAAGTGACAGGAAAAAAAACAGGAGAACAAAGCCACCGTGTGCACCTGTTGTGGGTTTGTTGTGAGTTTCTGCGCGTTCACGCTCACTGCAGGTCAGTCGAGGTTAAGATGGTGAAATTGCAGCGAGGCTCTGAGGGCGCCGAGGCTGACGGGAATGAATGAAATGAGCGCGGCGTGGACGACCACCAGAGCAAGTGACACAAAAGCAGAGCGGCGGCAGCGTTTACCTCGCATCTGATCGTTTCATCTGGACTAAGAGGACAGAGACGAACAGAATAAAAACAGAACGAGGAGGGAAAGACTCGAATGAAGCAAGAAATGAGGGAAAGTGTCAAAAAACATGCAAAAGGGGAAAAGATAATGAGGCAAAAATAAGTGAAAATGGCACAAAATGACACTGAAATAACCTTAAAATGTCTAGATGATGCAATAATGAGTAAGGCCATAAAAAAAATCTGTGAAAATGACACTAATTATGCCAATATGAGGCAAAAATTGCACAGAAATTATGTACATCATATGGAAATGATGCAAAAAATGGCTTGAAATGATGTCAAATCTATAAAAAAACAATGTAGCAATGCCAAATGTGCTGTGAAAATTGTGCAAAATGTCTCGAAAGTGATGCAAAATAGTGAGAAATGATGTGATGCAAAAATGACAAAAAATATGAGGAACTGGCATCAAAACAATGCTAAAGTTGCATGAAAATCACACAAAGAAATGGTGGGAAAATGGTGCAAAAATGACTAACCTTCAAAAAATGACTAACCTCTAAAATATGATGCAAACGTGAGTGTGATGCACAAATACTGAGCAAATGATACAAATCTGACAAAATGAACAGACAAAAAAAATGAAGATATACAAAAAGACACAAATGTGGAAAAAATGTAAAAATAAAGACAAATATATACAGTATATAAACAAACAAATGTAAATGGTGTGAAATGGATGCAAAACTAAAGCAAAAGAAGAGGAAAAAATACCAAAAAATGACAAAAGGTCTGCAAAAAATTACACAAAAATCACTGAAATGATGAAAAAGTGAGATGAAAATGATGCAAAATTTTAAAACATGGCAAAAATAAGAAAGTTGTGTGAAATTGATACAAAAACACACAAAAAAAGAATGTAAATAAAATTGAAAAAATTCTGAAAATTATACATTTGAGGACGTGATGATGAAAGCCAGGTTTAAAAAATTACATGAAAATTAGGCAACATGATTCATCAGAACATGATGGAAAAATGAGACAAAAACTTACAAAAATATGATGATTTAATGTTTTTAACATTCATGACCTTAATTCTAAATAAATCAACTCATACTCATCCGGACAAAGAACAACCTCCAGTGTCGACAACGTGACTCCAACACACCTTTAACCAGGGGGCGGGCCGTTTAACCTGAGCCCCGCCCACTTCCACACCTGTGTTCAGCTAAAACGTGCTCGAGCCGCTTCAGGGCAGAACTGAGTTACTGCGTCACATCTAGAGTTTGGACTGAATCCACGACGGGAAACGACGTCTGAATGTTTCATCCCTGAGGTGTGTACAGGTGTCTGAGCTCACCTGCAGCACGAACACAAAATAATACACGAAGAGAGAAAAATACTCAGGGAAATGAACAAAATAAATGGGGAAATGAACCAAAAACCAGCAAAATAGTCCAAGAAAGGGAAACAAAATCCACAATAGGACCCAACAAAACATTATCAAAGAAATTAAATTAATAATGGAAACAATTAAAAAGTCAAAAAAGGAATAAAATAAATGAGCTAAAATAACCAAAATAGTCCAAAAACAGAACAAACTATTCCATTAGATACTATAAATGTAGAGACAGTTAAACTTTATCTGCACTGAAAACCACAGATTTAATAGGACGAACCGGTCTATGCCCTCTGTGATCTCCAGTCCGAGTCTGTCCCACTCTACCCATAATGCATCTCTTCTCTCACCTCTGGAAGCGATCTGTTCATTTGAATAATTCACCGTCTGTTTCTTCCTCCTCCTGCCCTCGCTCCATCATCCTCACCTCTCCGTCATCGTCCAGACTACACCGTTTCCATTTTCATGAGTCCACAGTGATCCGAAATGTACACGGACCGGGTAATTTTCCCAGAACTTGACCAATTAGATGGTTCCGATTCGTGCAGAATTAAGGGTGTGGGCATTTTTGGATCAGTGAGTAGACAGACGTGCTGCAGCGACATCACGGTGGATTTCTCCATCATGATGCGACCAGGAGAGTAAAACATCACCTGCCGCTCGTCATGTTGGGTCCTATGCAGAGGCGCTGCACGTCACCATGCAGCCAACAGGGGGCGCCGCAGGGTGGACACACTTTACAAACAGCAGTGACAGCTACAAGATGGCAGAGCTGTGTCATATACTAAAAGCTGCCATTACACCACAAATATATATGAGTAAGTAGTCATTGTTCAGGCTCCAGCACAAAACAATCATTTGTATAGAACAAGGTTGTTCAACCTGTGGCTCCAGGGCCACATGTGGCTCTTTAGCCCCTCCCCTGTGGCGCCTCTGGCTTTGTGATGGAAGCAACATATTATAATAAACTAAAAATAAACACAAAGTCAGCAAAAATAGAAAAAAAAATGAAGATAAATCCTCCTCAAATAATCAAGAAAATGGACAAAATGAAACAATTTAAAAATTAAATGATCAAAAACGAACAAAAACTAAGACTATGAACAAAAAAAATCCTAAAGACAAATCTGAGCAAAATGACAAAAGTACTTGAAGAATTCACAAAAATGACAAAAATAATAAATCATTTGAATGAAAATGGGCATAACACAAACTGAATCAAAAATAATCCACAAAATAGCCCAAAACTGAACAAATTAGTCAAGAAAATTGATCCTAAGTGAAAAAATGAGCAAAAATAAAAATAATGAACAAATTAATCCACAATACATCAGCAAGAACTCACAAAAATAATCAATGAAATGAATTGAAATTTACAAAAATGAATAAAGTAATCAAATAATGAAAAATGTGAACTGAATAATGCAAGATGAACACAAATGAGCAAAAGTAAATTAATCAAATAATATAATTGGTATTAACATGTTTGCAGCTACAGCATGTGTCATATGTCGTGATATGTAAAGGGTTTGAATATATATATTTTTTTCTTATTTTATTGAATCTGTGTTTAGATTGTCATCATCCCTGGCCCTATGGGTCTGACGCAGGAGGGGGCGGGGCTTAGGCTCTCTGAGGATGTTTGACGCCTTGGGAAGCAGAGCACGAGCCTCATTGGTGTCACACTGAGATGCGGTGCTGTGGACTCGACTCACCGCAAAACACGGTCCGGCCGACGTCTTCAGACATTCCTCCAGGAGCTTCATCCGGAGTCTCTGCAGCTCGGGGCTGTCCCACTCCTCTGGATCTACCCCCCAGTACAGATCCACCACCTGAGGACACAAACACAACAACTGAGCGTTTAACTGACAGCTGTGTGGACCAGGTGACGGAGCCGGGAGATCAAAATCCAAAGTACAGCCATGATGAAAATCCATCCATCCGTCCATCATCTTCCGCTTATCCTGGTCAGGGTCTCAGGGTCAGCACCCTGAGCAGAGAAGCCCAGACTTCCCTCTCCCCAGCCACCTCCACCAGCTCCTCCGGAGGGACCCCCAGACGTTCCCAGGACAGCCGAGAGACATAGTCCAAGGCCTCCACGTTCAGCTGCCACCCAAACCACACAGCACCGGACCCTTACGACCCTTCCTGCAGGTGGTGGGCCCACAGGAAGACATAGTCATAAGGGTCTTGGGGCCTGTCACCTAGGACCAATTTGCCTTGGGAGACCCTGCCAGGGGCAAATTACCCCCAACAACATATCAATAAAAGGATGAGAATAAAAAGATGAGAAAAAACAGAATATATAATAAAACATGAAGTAGAAGGAAAAAGATTAAAAACAGACAAAAAAATGTAAAGTAAAAGACACAAATACAGGACATTAGACATAAAAAAGAAGGAATTATAGTAAATCGTGCAAAAAGACAGAAAATGATGAAAACGAATAAAAAGTAGCAAAATATAATAAATGAATGAAATTGCACAGCGAGATGAAAAAAATGCAAAAAGCCAAGAAAAAAAGATAAAAAAATACAAAAAATATGACAAAAAGTAAGTTATAAAAGGAAATAAAACAAATCAAATAAATTGTGTACATTTTTTTCAAAAAAATGTGAAAAAAAGAAAATTACTAATGGAAAAAGAAAAATATGAAAAAATGAAAAATGAGTTGGTGCAAAAAGACAAAAGAATAACTGGAAAAATGATGGAAAATATGAAAAATAGTCAAAATGAGATAAAGATTAAAACTTACAAAAAATATGAAAACAATGTAAATTAGTATGAAAAAGACAAAACAGAAATAAACAAAAGGATTTAAAAAGATGAAAAAATTATGAAAAGGTATAACCATGTAAATAATATGAAAACTTAAATGAAGTAAAGAATGTAAAACAATGTAAAAAATGATAAGAGAATAAAGGATGCAATGTGAAGAAATGTGAAAAAAGAATAACGTATTGGGGAAAAAAGACTAACATAAAAGATGCAAAAGATACAAAATGATCTATTAAGATCGGATAAATATGATGCAAAAAGATAAAAATAACAGAAATGTGAAAAAGATACATAATTGTTCATATAAATGTTTAAGATTGATACAACTTGATTCACTACAGTGAAAAAATGATTTAATATGATAAATAATGTTAAAGATCAGTGAATTCAACACATTTATCGTCTCCATGTGCTGCTTTTTGATGTAAATGAGATGAAAACTGGCATTGACGCTGATAATAAATAGACCAACATATTGGTGGAGTTTTAGGAAATCCTGAACATACCAAGTGTCTGTGAACGCATCGAGTGTTTCATCAGAAAAGCTCAGTTTTAGGCGGTTTGAGGTAAACCAACACCGAGTCTTCGGGTTTTACAGGAATGAGTGAACAGCTGTGAGGATCAGCGGTGAAATCTACAACACGCACATTCCTCACGTTTTATAGAAGATGTCTCACCTTCATCCACGTCTTCAGGACTGGACGGGAGGACGAGGGACACTGCTTTGAAGACGGTAACGTCCAGATACCGTCCGGGGAAGACGGGGTTGAGAGAGGTGACCCTAACCCTAACCCTTAAAGACCTCGGTACAAGAGGTTTCGAGGTTGCCGGACTCACCCAGTTTGCTTTTCAAACAGACTGTAGCAAATTGTTGAAACGGAAGAATTTATTGATGATGAGGCAAATAAATAGCAGTTAAGCTGAAGGCGTTTTGATTGTGCCATTGAAATCTTTGAGGATTAATTAACCTGGAGCAGCCTTCCCTCAACGGAGGAGGCGTTTGAGACACATCTGTCACCTGTTGACCACTGAGGGCTTAAATCCATTCCCAAGCAGCTGGAGGCCTGGGGAACCCCCTCAACCACTCCCAGAAAATCCTTAACAACTGTGTTACACATCTAGCCCTCGATGGAAAATGTGTCAGACTTTCCAAGATCCACCATCCACAGTGTGTAATATCATCAAAAGATTCAGAGAATCAGGAGGAAGGTCACAGGTCAAAACTGGAGGCTGGTGATCTTGGGGCCCTCAGGTGGAACTGCATTAAAAACAGACATGATTCTCTACTGCAAATCACTGCATGGGCTCAGGAACACTTCCACAAATCACTGTCTGGCTCCTTTTGCAACAAATGAAATGTGGTTCTTGAACCGGTGCCGTTCAAGTTCCTGGAACCTTGGTTCCATCTAGTGAACTGGACACATTTACACCAGTTTTGAGATTAATTATTCTAATCACTGCTGCGTCATCAGTAGGGTTGGTCCAGCATGTTTGCTGTGGATATAAACAGTACTCCCCTGTAACATGACGGAGTTCTCCAAAAACATGTTGGATGTTCTACTAACCACAAAAAGGTGAAGAATAACGCTGCGTGACAGATGACTCGTACGTTGACTGCATTGCAGTGTGTTGTGTGGATTCCTCCATGCTGCTCCGTTTACAACGCCCTATATGTCCACACCCACTCATGTCGTTGTGGTTCACACTTCTGGAACCTACTATTCTCTGTTTGAGCTGCGAACCGAGGTTCCAGGTTCCGAACCAAGTTGTTGTTGGTGTAAACGCTCAGAACTAGGTTTACGAACCAGAACCGGTTGGTGTAAAAGGGGCCTCGGTGAACACGGCTCACCATGCAATCCACAGATACAACGTAAATGTGTATCATGAAAAGAAGAAGACGGATGTGAACACCATCGTCTGCTCTGGAACAAACATTATTTAAATGGTCTGAGACATTCATCTCACATCATGTAAAATGAGCTTTGGTCCAGAGAAGATGGTGGTGAAAACTGAGGACATTAAGTTCAGTCAATTTCAAATGAACTGACCAAAACGAATAAACACTCTGATTAACTGTAAATTATGATAATTCTACTGAACCTCTGCAGCACAAAAAAGTAAAAAAATGAATAATTTAATAAAAATGATGCCAATAACCATGTAACTCTATGAACCAACCTGAATATCATCCACTAGACCTACTGACGACTACCGTCTGGATCCTCAAACCTCACGCGTTCCCTCCTCGCCTGTCGCCGTTTTCACCTGCTCTGTGTCTGAACCACGTCCACACCAGCTGCATTAGAGACCGAACACACACTGAGTGACGACGGAGGAGGGGGGGGGGGTCTACTTCAACACATTTGTCACCAGTGCCAGCAATTCTAACAGTAAACACACCACGGGGGGTTCTCCTGCTGACGGGTGGGGAGGTGAGCGATGAATGTCCTACATAGCAGACGTATTAGTTTGCAGGAGAGACGCAGTAAAACACTGGAGGCCGTCCACCATCCAAAATGCTGCTGGAAGTGTGTTTATATCATAGTCAGATGAACCACAGCCCCGTTTTAGTCACATCTACTAGTATTTATTACAATCAGTTTATATTCAGAATCAAACCCCTGTTTATGGTTTATCGAGACTCTCTGTCTTCCACTGCTGTATATGTTTAGGTCCATGTGGTTGATCATGTGCAAAAACCCCACAAAACATGTTTAATTAACCTTATTTGTGTTTTAGTGTTATTATAGGTAGGGGTCTGCAAACTTTAAAGCTGAAAGAGACATTTTTGACCAGAAAAACGGATGAGCTTTGAGTATAAAATACTCAAAATTCATCCAAATGGCTATAAATGAATAAATATTAAAACAAATAATAAGCAAATTAACAAAAATACACAAAATGAACAAAGATGATGAAAGATGAGCAAACATAATCACAGACAAATGATAAAATGAACACAATTAAAATTAAATAAAAATAACAAAGTTAACAAAAATGACTAAAAATACAACAAAATGAGCAAAAATAAAGACAATACAAAAGTAAAATAACAAAAAATGAAAAATATAATCCAGAAATTGAGCAAAAAAACAAAATAAGCAACAAAGGGAGCAAAAAAACAATCAAATTAATCAAGTAAGTTCATAAAAATTGAACAAAATCAGATAAACTGAACAAAAATTAAAAATAAGCAACCAAATAAAATAAACAACAAAATGTGCAAAAATGATCAAAATAATCAAGTAAATAAAAATGAACCAAGAACCTGTTTGAACACAATATATGATGTTGAAATTAATTCTACATTGGCGTTAGTTGAGTTTACGCTTGCATTTCTACTCAAGTATTTCTCTTTATGAGTACATCCCTACATCCAATGCAGTTTGGGTTTCATACCCACCATTCTATAGACTCTGCAACTTGTATTTTAATTGAAAAGAATCA
>JAQQAE010019149.1:0-11006 GCA_029823295.1 Pseudamia nigra | reverse complement strand
GGCACCAGTGACAAGCTTAATTTGGGCCGAGGATCGTCCCGTGTCTTGACGGACAGCCAATTGGATCCTCCGGCTCAGGGCCAGTGAAATTTTTCTGGGTCTACTACTTGACTTTTTTCCCATAATCCTCAGGATCTTTTAAGAAGTTTAACATGACTGTCTTACTGCGTCCAACCTCAGCAGCAATGGCACGATGTGAGAGGCCTTGATGCAGCTCAACAATCCGACCGCGTTCAAAGAGAGAAAGCTTTTTTTGCCTTTGCCATCAGGAGGTCATGACAGTGTGGACACATGACAGAAAATGACATTGACTCCACATTTTTGCGAAGATTTGGGTTTTAAAAGGCTTTGGTCTTAAACTTTTGATCAACTGATAAACAGCCTATTTCAGTTTAATGGTTGTTTGCAATAAATTGCTTACTCAAAATTTTTTCCTTGTCTCACTCCCATTTCTTGTTTTTGCATTTTGAAGAACTATTTTTCAACTGGTCTTAAAATTTTGATCAGGAGTGTATAGTCTGAGATGTGGGCAGTTAATGTATAGCACCTCTATTATACCAGATGTAACTTTTTTATACTTTAAATGTAAAAGATAATAAAATGCTTTAAAATTAGGCTTGAACATACTTAGTAATAATTTGACAAAATAGGGAATGCATCAGGAAAAAGAACAAAAATCGAAAAAGTAATGAAAATAAAGAATGACCAAAATATGCCCCACCCCACCCTACCCAGAAAAGGAAAAAATTCCCAGAATTTACCAAATAATGAGTAAAATGAACAAAAAAGGAAAATAATCAATAAAAAGAGCCAAAATGACCAAAGTTCACTAAAAAATAGTCCAGTGCTACTCCTTTGAAGTAAGTTTGGTGACCTTTGGCCTCTCCATTCAAGAATAATCACACTAACAAAGTAAATGTTGATACAGCATGTCTACTGACAGGATGAAAAAAAGACAATACACTTTCAGCCTCAAGGCTGAGAAGAAAGGCATGGAGAATGAACAAAACAAAAAACCCACAAAAACAGTTCAGAGATGCTGTTTACAAAATTGCATGTGACACCCTCAGCTTTGTCAAGAAAAAACATCAGGATTTGTTTGATCAAAACGATCCTGAAATAGAGACCCTGCTTCATGCCAAAACTGAAGCCTACAATGTCCTTTTACAAGGCAGAGAAACATGCTTGAAGAAATCTGATTCAAGCCTGATCAGCTTTGCCAAGTTTGAGAGCCATGGAACACCAATTGTGGGAACAGACAGCATCAGAGATTGAATCCTTTGCTGATGCAGGTGACTCTTGGAACTTCTTCCAGTCACTCAAGACCATCTATGGTCTTTCCGACAAGGGAACTTCACAAATTCTCAGTGCCAATGGAAATACCGTGCTGACAGAAAACAGTGGCATCTCATCCTGCTGGAAAGAACACTTTCAACAACTACTGAACAGACCTAGGGAGATCTCCCAACCTGCCCTTGATCGTGTCAACCAAAGGGCAATTTTACACCAATTGGGAAACCTACCAACCCTTCATGAGGTGGACAAAGCACTGAAAGAACTAAAATCTGGTAAAGTTCCTGGTCCCAATGGCATCCCAGCCAAAATCTTTAAACATGGAGGACCTGCCATCTCTGCATCACTTCTCAAGATGTTTAGTTGCTTCTGGGAAAATGAGCAACTCCCTCAAGACCTGAAAGTTGCACAGATAATTCCAATATTCATGAACAACGGAGACAAACAGGACTGTAACAACTGTAGGGGTATCTCTCACCCGTCTATTGCAGGCAAATGCCTAGCCGAGATTATCCTCAGAAGAATTGCAGTGCACATCAACAACAACATATTACCTGAGTGACAGTCTGGTTTCAGAGCAGGAAGAAGCACAGAGGATATGATCTTGTCACTAAGACTGGTGCCTATACATAACCTTTGTACATCTAATCAAGGCATTTGATACCGTATGAAGGGACGGCCTTTGGAAACTCCTGCTTTGACTTGGTGCCTAACAAACATGTGTCAAACAGGGCTGTGTCTTGGCCCCAATGCTCTTTGGTCTCTTTTGCTGCCATGAGGGAAGAGGCTTGCATGACTGCAGACTCAGGTGTGTATCTACAGACTAGAACAGATGGCAGGCTTTTCAATCTTGCAAGATAAAAGACTAGAACCAAGACATGCAGTCATGATTCATGGCCTCCAATTTGCAGATGACTGTGCATTATTAGCCCACACCAAGACCGATCTACAAAAAGTGCACTTGCAGCCAAAAGCTTTGGCCTCACAATCAGTCTGCAGAAGACTGAAGTCCTTCACCAACCTCCACCAGGCCAAATTCCCAAAGAACCATGCATCTACATCAATGGGCATAAACTCAACCCTGTGAGCAGCTTTTGCTACCTTGGTAGTATCATGACATCTGATGGCAGCCTGGCTCTTGAGATTGAGTCCAGAATAAGAAAAGTCAGCATGGCCTTTGGGAGGCTCAAAGGTCATCTCTGGTCCCAAAGCAGTATTAGACTGTTCACCAAGTAGTAATCTCAACTCTGTTATATGGCTGTGAAACATGGTCTCTATACTGATGCCACATTGAGCAGCTAGACAAACTGCAGCAATGCCACCTAAGGAGTCTAATGCAGATTAGACAACAAGACAGAGTTCCAAACACCGAGGACCTCCTCAGAGCCAACTGGGATAAAAATTCCACAAGATGAACAAGACTACATAAAATAACAAAAAAAATGCACACATTTACATAGATATTACCAAGCTATTCGGCAAATGAACATAATCTGAGCAAAAGTAATCACAGAAACACCAAAAATGAAAAAAAAAATCATTAAAATTACCAACAGTGGCCAAAATAGTTCACAGCATCAATAAATATGAACAAAACAAGAAAATGAAAAAGAAAATGGCCAAAGTAATGCACAAATACACTAAAAAATGACCACAAGTCCCACAAACTGACCAAAAACTCAACAAAATATCCCACAAAATAAATAAATCTACATGAAATTACCAAAACCAAATACATACAAAAAAAAAAAAAAAAAACCAGAATATTCAAGAAAATGACCAAAAACTGAACAAAGGCAAACAAAGATCAAGATGGTTTTAGTGGTTCTGGTGGTCCTGGAGAACTAAAAGAGGACAGTGAGTGCAATCCAAATGGTTTGTTTCAGATGAGGTTATTTAAACAGATGCTGTGTTTATCTCTTTCGAATAAAAATTTTCATAACGCAACATTGTTTTTAAAGCTCCAGGCCCTATTTCATAATAGGCAAAAACAAAAACATCTGTTTGACAATCTTTTAAGGTCTCCACGACTTTTAGATGCCCCGGAAAAGGCTGCAGCTGCTGGAATATCACAGCCGGGTGCAAAAACATAGGAAGAAGGAACATAAGGTAAAAGGGAAAAGCATATAAGAACGTGCTATAGAGCCTGAGAGAAAAAGAAAGCGAGTGAGCGACTCATGAATCAACTAGAGGTGAGATTGCTGAATCAGGGTTGATTGTGCCTGGGAGAGACAATAAAGCCTGTAATCATCTGTCTCTGCTGCACAGACCTGGCAATTATCTGCCCATACCTGACCGCCAGAACAGAAAGGGCAAGATCCATCTACTTTCACCCTATACAGCTTTAGTTTTTAGGGGGAAATTCGCCTGCTGATGCACGGTGCGGAAAAAAAAATCAGTGTTGGAGAACTGGAAACTGGGAAAACAGAGGGTTCGGATGAGATTGTTTGAAAATGTTGCAGGGGCTGTCTGTTTAGGGGTGATTCAAAAGAACGAGTGGTGATATCCTTTAGAGTCTTTCATCTTGCTCTACCCACACATGTTTAACACACTCACACATAAGGCACTCTGACAATATATTCCGTTGGATAAAAGAAGAGTAGCCGCTCATTAAGCTGGTATAACAGTGCCTAAGGAGGCTCCATTTGCTTCCAGTGCAGCTCCTTCATCATAACGTCTGCTTTCAAACCGCTGTCTGATATTGGCATTTAGGGGACAAATTTACCTCCATTTCCCTCCAACACATCTGAGCCTGAAGCATATGGACCATCACTCTCAGGCTGAAAGCACTGCGCTGAGGCCTAAAAGCATTTTTTTGCCGGCCCAATAACAGAGCCAAATGAGTAGTGTAGTTGTAATTTATCTCTTCTATTGACTGAATAAAACCTCTTGGTGGAAGTCAGAGAATGAATGCTTTTTGGTAGCGACGTTTTCCCCTTCTCTAATAGGAGAGAAAGTATGGAGAATAATTACAAAGCAGCTTCCACTATGGTGCACGATCAATGCTTTTATCAAACTCAAATTAAAAGGCAAAAAGCCACTCAAGGAAATAATACACTGCAACAGGTGCCTTGTGCTGCAAATCACAGCCACAGTCATTTGTCATGTGGGCTGTTTTGCTCACTTTAGTGTTTATCTCCTGCAAAAATTAGAAATCAGGGCAAAATACTACTTAAACAACAGTACTGTCTCATGCAAAGGTGGGTAGTTATGTGAGAAAAATGTACTTCTGAGGGTAGATACAGTATTTTGAAGAATACCTTTTACTTTAAAAAAAACTGTACTTTAACTCACTTACATGAGGCCACATTTCAATGAGGAGAAGTAACATGATCAAAAAATAAAAAAACACAGACAACATAAGCACAAAATCAAGTAAATGAACAAATATTAACTCGCAAAATTGAACCTGAAATTAACTTAGCAGACAACAAAGTGAGCAAAAATGAACAAAATGTTCAGGTGAATTAACAAAACTCAACAAAATAATCAGCAATGATCAATGATATATACAACAAAATTAGCAAAAATTATCAAAGCAATCAAATAAATAAACAAAAATGAGCAAGATACTTGACAACATTGAAGAGAGTCAACAAAATAAAGAAGGAAATGAGCAAAAATGGTGGAAATATTCCTCTAAATCAACAAATTAAGTGAAAAATCTTGCAATAAGCAAATCTTGAGCAGTGTGTCCCATCATGTATTTTTATATTTGCCTAATTCTGGATCAGTATATGAGGCTGTAATAAATTCAACATTACACAGTTTTTTAAAGGCATATTCTTTTACTCAAGCACTTATTTTAATGAGTACTTCTACTTCTGCTCGAGTCATTGTAATTATAAAGTAACAATACTTACTCTACCCAACACTTTGTCTAATATGTATGTTTGTTTAAAAGATAATCACACAAAACAAGAAAGTCTGGGTGTGTCATAAATATAGTAGAGCTACAACGCACTGTTTTCCCACCTCACATGATACATATCACTGGAACCAAAATGGCCCCTAGCATGCGTCGCAAACTTTTTTTCCTGGCAGCGGTGGCTGAAATATTTGCTGTTCTGTCGCTCGGTGTCAACAGAACCTCTCATGTCCCACTTCTTCTTCTTAACACAACCGAGTGGCATTCTCAAATCTGTGGATATCTTTTTACATCCTTTTTTCTGTTTTATTAAGTTCAACCACCTTCTCTTACAGGCCCTTTAACAGATCTGTTGCTTTCTCCATGGCTCAAAATCCAGCAAAGTTAGTGCAGCACTGGATGAAAAGTGCAGGAGTCTGTCAGGAGCCCACAGACTCACTGACATTTTATACACAGACACTAATTACAAGCAAACAGATCACAGGTGGAGACAGTTAGTAGAGTATATTATCAGGCCAAAAGTTCAAGTGTGTGCAAACATTTGATCGGGGCTGTCACAGTGCTAGTCTGTGCCCTGCATTATTCTGGACAATAACCACAATCCATACGCCTTGCTATTCTGTCTCTTTTCCTCCTCCTTCTGCCCGACACACGCTGCCACATGCACACAGCTACACGCACACACACGCTAGCGCATTAGCACGCAGCGTCGTGCACACACACACACGCATACATACAAATGCCAACCACTTACTTACCTCCGTCCGTTGCATACATTTCAACCGCACTCCACCTTATCTCCACCTGTAGAGCCATGGGGGGTGCACACTTCTGGACTCTGCACAACCATTTCCCCTCCATAACTTCACATTGTAGCAGACATACACCTCCACACACATCCACGGTGGCTTGTCACAAGGTCCAAAATATTGCTCACGTCCCAGGTACACATTTTATACTGTAGCATTCTGCGCGGGAATGTTAAAGGTGATGTGTACACACGTCACAAGTCACCCCAATTCTTCAATTAACATTGTAAAAACACGTAATTCAAACCATAAAACAACCAATCTGTAATCTGTTCATTGTTTGCATGTTTATTTACTGGTTTATAGTGGTGGATACTGTAAAAGTATTGTGAATTGTGCATTTTGTGTATATATCTCTGTTTAGTGGGAGGAGCCTAGTGGCTTCAAATAGGGCTCCCACGAAGGGTGAGGGGTTGTGTTTAAGTGGAGTTGAGTAAGGTGCTGTGGAGGGTAGCAGCCATTTTTTGTGTCAGTACTGTAAGTCCTGTAATAGAGTTCTGGCATAAGTGGTGCGGAGTATTTTTTTGTTTTGTTTGTTTTTCTGGTATGTGTGTGTTTTTATTATTCGTACCTGGACATCCACTGTAAATATCGGCACTAGTTTTGAAGTTTGGCCACCTTTTGTCACATATTGAAGCTGCACAATAAATTCACTGGACTGCATTTTGCATATTTTTTTAACCCTCACGGGGGCCATTTGGATGGTTCCATTTGTCATTATCATTCAGTTGTGCGATCATAACTAGCTTTGCCTGAGAACAAACCCTGAAAAAAGAAACATTTGTTGCACGATGAATCATTTTCTAACAAATGGACAATATTTCACAAATTCTGCTATGATATGTAAACTTATGAACACAACTATATATTTATACAGTCTAGTATTTCAGCAACTTTACAACAAAGTTTCTAGTGTAAATTTTTTTTCAAACTTCATGCGTGAAAATGGTGGGATAATTCAAACATAATCAAAAACTGTCCGCTGTTCACCATTAACTATGTTTTTTTCTGTAATAAGGTCAAAAGGGGCAGGACTTTTATTGCTATATATGACCATTTTATCGAGAACCTAAGTCCTGTCCTTTCCAGATATGGCTGATGAGACCTAGCTTTAGAAGGTCAACGCTGAGTGTTTTTCTGAACCCAACTAAATGATGCCAGCATTCACACCTATGATATTTGTCAATTTAAAAGAGAACTTTATATGTCAAGAAAGCAGAAGTTTGGTGAAAAAAGCTGTGGAAAAAATAAAAATGTTACAATTTTCACCTCTTTCTCTACTTTGTTCTTGAAGAACAAGGTTAAATTTACCAAGGTAATGGCCATGTTGGTGCATCACCTGAAACACTGAATGCATTCACACAAAACTGATATTGCATCATTCGTGCGAGAAACAGCAACTAGTAAAAGTGCCTTTTAAATTACCAAACAATATAAGGGTAAATGGAAGCATAATTCAGTCGGGATCAGAAAATTGTCTGCCGCTCACCATTGACTGTAATGTGATTTTTTTTTTTTTCCAGTTAGGTTCCATAACCTGGAGGAGAGATGGGAGGAAGTGCTGTAGGTGTGATTTAGGCTCTATATTCACCCTAAAGAAGAGCGATCAACTAGAGAATTTTCTCAATTACTTCTTCCTTTTAAATCAGAGCTAGAGTGACAACAAATCTAATGATCTATCATAAGAGGTCAACAGACAGCAGATTTCTAAAAGCTGATAGAATAATCATAGTTTGGAGCTGATTAATCCTCACCTATTCCCTCCAAATTTGATGCCTGAACCAGGCAGCAGTTGAAATTAATACTTAAGTCAAGGTAATATATATCTTAATAAATCAAGCTGAATAACTGAACATCAAAGTCATCCATCAATGTGCAAAACTGAACACACTGATTTTTAAGGCATAATTTCACCTCACAAGTCAATAATTCCAGTTTAGGACCCTAAAACGTTTAACTATTTCTCAATATTTCTAACAACTTCTGCCAATACTGAGTTTATAAATCATTCTATTAATGCACATTAATCAGTCGAAGTGGTGTATGTCTGATCAATCTGTCTCTGTCTTCCATTGACCCCAAAGCAGCATTGGTCAAAGCAAGCAATGAATTAAATGGGTAAATAACTCGAACTTGCGGCATCACCTGAATACAGATGAAAGAGGTTGTCTGCCAATGTTTGAGAGAAAATGGGAAAAGAACATACACCCTTGAAAGACTATTTTTCCCTTGTCACTCCTCCTGGTTTAGCCAGCAGTCAGTGTCCATATTGCCAGGGGAGCTGCACTACCTGATAAGCGGAGGTAGAAGCTCTTTGACACATCTGTCTGCTTGATGAGCCAAGTGTCAAAGCCCCCCCAAAGTGCTGGATGGAGTGCATCAATAAACGACTTTAATCCTCTCCTGGGGCCAATGTCCTCCCACTAATAAGGGATCGTCTTACACCACTGGCAGTACGGAGAGAGGTAAAAGTGGCTTGGCATGGGCTTCTACATGGCCAAGTACAGCACACAGGGAATTGTCTGTACACAGGTAACAGGCTGTAAATCACAAATGCCTGCTGTTGTCTTAATTGCTGGACTGAATTGATGTTCTGTCTCTGCCTCCTTTATCCCTCTTGCTCCCTTTATCCCTATTTTCTCTAGTTAAACCATAAGCCTCCCCCGGTTCGGAGTCTAATGTCACTCTGTGTAAGTCTGCAAGGTGCTGTAAAGCAAGTGAGGGTGAAGTGCTACCACAGAACCACGCCCGGCTCTGAAAGGGTTAATTTGGGCCTTTTGTACTGGCTTCAGCACCTAGGAATGGCCTCTCTAAAAAAGAAAAAAAAAATCTGTTTAAATGTATATTTACATATTTCGAATATTTTTTGTCAGTTTTTCCACAGAGAAATTAAGCCCTGTAGTGCTGAATAAGAACTGCCATTTTTTACTGTTTATAGCAGTTCTGTTGAACGTGTTCCACATTAAAGATGCAGTCTGCGATGCTAGGAAACTAGCTAGGAGCTGATCATTTTGGTGGACCGCTATATATGATTAGACAGGTGACCTGCCAGTCAATGCTGTTTACAACCTCGTAGGTACACGACCTGCGTATGAACAGCACAAACAGTCATCAGAATCAGAATCAAAGAACTTTATTGCCAAGCATGCTTTTACACATACAAGGAATTTTACTTGACATCAAGGTGCGCTCATGTTCAGCGCTCCGTAATGACGCAGCGGCCGACAGGCGCCTCATACAGTGGAGGGAAAAGAGGGGGGGGGTGACACATTAGGCAGAGAGCAAAAAGCATAGTCATCAGAATAGAGCTCAGAAGTGAGCAAAATTATGATCACATAGAGAAAAAACCCTCTAACTGCACATGTAGCAGATGACAGTTTTACAATAACAAAGCAATGTCAGAGAGAGTTGGGGAGTGTATGTAAATGTGCAAATGATTCAATGGATTCATTGTGTGTTATTAGATTGTGCTGCACTTTTTATTTTTTAAACCTGAACTCTGCTCCTGCCTCGATGTAAAGGCGCCATGTCCACAACCTTTAGTCAAGGATGTTATTTTGCATTCAACAAGGAAATGTCCTGGATATATTTTTAGAACTTGTCATGTCATAGTGGCAGCAGCTAAAAAACTACCAACCTTGCTGCTAGCCATAAGCAATCAGCTACTAGCTAGTTTCCCACCATCACAGACTGCACCTTTAAATTAGTCATACACATAGTACTGTGCTGTTCATTTTTTATGTGAGGACATGTTGCTTTGTTGCTATGTACAGTATATATCTTTGATAATGCATAGATTTTTTTTCAGATAGAGTGCATATTCATTTTGAAGTTAACGACTGACTTCTCTGGCATGCGGTGAGCTCACTAATGATGCCACTCACAGTTTAGACCAGTAACTTATATGGTAAGTGGCACATGCCATCATACACTGTATACATTAATTTGGACCCAAACCAATAAAACAAATTAACCAGTGAGGGCTTTACAAGGTCTGATGTTGCATGTGTCCAGTTTCAAACACAGCAATATTATGGCTTCAGCTCAACCTAGTGAAAAATGAACAAGGTTTAAGTCAGACTGAATGACAAGTGGTTGAGTTAACTCTGATTGTCATCTTTTCAACATATTTCACAACACTGCTGTATGATTCTACTCATTAACTCTGCCGAGGAGGTTATGTTTTTGTTGGCTTTAGTTTATTTATTTATTTGTTTGTTTCTTCACAGCATAACTCAAAAAAGTTCTGAACAGATTTGGATGAAATTTTTAGGATAGGTTAGAAATGGCACAAGGACCAATGGATTAGATTCTGGGAGTGATCAGTGTCATTGTCTGCATCCAGAAGATTTTAAAAGTTTCTTCACTGTTATGAGATAGGGCCAAATTCAACATTTGTCCACAAATAACACCCAGACAATGTAGCCTAAAAACCACAAAGTTTGATCCAGGTATGGGCAATATTCCAGATACAGTGATCCAGAATGCTTATACTTACAGGGGTGAGGGAAAAATAGCTGCAAGGTAGCAAAAAAAGCTAGAGACATGCAACTGACATCACATTATAATTGACAGTACTGACTCAGTCATGTCACCACAGATTTGATGTATTGTCAACATTTACAGAGCCAGATCCAGAACAAAACAGCCATTATTGAAATATTATTTTTTGTGAATAAGTATTGAACTAATAATGATATGTACAGAATGTGATTCCAAATGTTAATGGTAGGTTGTCATGGTCAAAGAATCCATTAATGAGGGTCAAATACATTTTATATTACTTTTGGGTGCAAAAACATTATGAGGAAATGAGCATAGGTTCAAATAATGGTAAGTTTTCACTCTGAAGAAAATTTGAGCTGCCTTGGCAGAGGACCTGCCACTGTCCTACAGCCTAGACCTATCTGCTTTCTTTTTTGGGCCGTGTCCTGTCTCTGACAGTCCTTAAAACACCATGTAACTGGTGATTTTCAACCAGTGCCTGCTGTTGCTGTGATGAATGCTAGTCTGGTTATAGCAATGGCTCTGATCTT